>PVKS010019194.1:0-38770 GCA_004027875.1 Aplodontia rufa
ATTCAGTAGCTCCACTTATACGGTCTTTGTTTTTGAGGTTTCAATTACCCATGGTCAACCAAGGTCCAAAAGTATTAAATAGTAAATAATAGAAATAAATACTTTATGGATTTTAAATAACTTGAATTACAGTATATTGTTATAATTGTTGTATCTTTATTATTATTTATTGTTAATCTCTTACTATGCCTAATTCGTAAGCTGAACATTATCATAGGAATATGTGTGTGTGTGTGTGTGTATGTATAAGGTTGGTACTATCTGCAGTGTCAGGCGTACACTGGGCGTTCTTGAACTTATCCCCTGAGGATAAGGGTGTTCAGGTATATTTCTTTCTTAATGGCTGTTGGATAATTACCCTTATATCAGGAAGTCAGCACACATCCTAACTGATTCCTTGTCTGTAGAGATGGTTTGCTACAGGGATTTGAGATACCAACCAAATGTCGATTTAATAACATTTTTAGAGCTAAATAATTTCATGTAAAATCAAGCCTCTGTAATGACTAGATGACATCCATATATTGATCTTTAGTGTGTCTCACAATGAAAATCAACACAGAGCACAGTGCAGGTGCATCTCCCCATTACCTCGGGTTCAGGAATTCTCTTTTTCTGGGGTTGGTAAAAAGAGGTCATCTGCCGCTTGAGGGCACTTCTTCTAGCTTCCGTCTCTGATTTACTCTCTGGTCTTGGGTGATCATGAACTCCCTTGGCCTACATTAATGAAGAAATGAATCATCTATCTGTTCCTTTAGAGAAACCTGGCTCTGCTGGAAGCTGGCCAGAAGTGATCATACTTTTTCCAAAGCAAAGATCCCAAGGTATTTTATTTTTTCAAAAGAAAAAGAAAAAAAAATCTTGTAAACAAAGCACCATCAATAATAGATTCCGAAAAGAAAGCTTACAATTTTTTCACCCTGCTAAATGAACTGTAACTCTAACTTGGTTCGCAGTACGTGGCCCGTGAAGAGCGCACAGAGAAAAAGCTAATTCCAGGGTAACTTGTAGTCCCTGGGGCTCCACCATCTATTTCTGGCCCTGTCTCTGGTTTAATCCAGAGTTTGACGCTTATGCTATGATGAAATATCCACCACAAACTCTGTTCTCACCTCACTTACCTGAAAAAATATCGCGTTGCCATCCAGTCTCCAGAAATTTGTTACAGGGTACCCGCTATGCCCTCGACAAGGAATCAACTCCAAAGCAGAATGACAGTTGGGACAGACTTTCTCTGCCAACCCAAGAGGGAGAAAGGTTAGTAACCACCGGACCTCAGACTCTGAAGGCAAGGGAACTCCCCAGGCCACCTGCTCCCCGGGCCGCGCCCTCACTCTGCTGTTTCAGCCTGGCCTTGTCGCAGATGGCAGGGCGCAGCTGCAGGCGGGAGCCGTCGGGCAGGGCGCAGGCTCGCGTGCACACCACCACGCCCAGGCACGACTTCTTGAGGATGTGGCCGTTGTGGTTGTTGGTGTTGCGCATGGCCCAGCCGCTCAGGTGGCGCTGCGCCTTCTTCTCCTCGCTGCTGTAGATGAAGCGCACGTAGCCATCGGGCCACTCTCGGAAGTGGTCAAAGTGAGCTGGCTCCTGGGAAGCAGCGCGGAAGGACCAGTGAGGCTAACTTCACGGAGCTCCAATCTCACACACCACGCTTTTAATTTCCTCAAAGCACGTTAGACTATAAATGGGTCCTTTTAAAATCTAGAAATGCTCTATCTCACCTCCCAATTGTGCTACAACAAAATACCACTTAACCTATATGTGCTGTTCTGACAACTGGCTAATAATTAATATTTGCATGATATTGATCTTCTAAATGTTGTACGTGCATGATGCCATCTGCCATTCACACCACTTGAAGGCAATATTTACAATTCTTATGCCCATTTTACAGAAAGGTTAACTGACTCATCCAAGTTCACAGAGCTAGCAAGACCTGGCTGTAGGCTCTGCCGCACCCATCCCCTCCTCCAACACACTCCAGGGCCTGAGTTCTGAGTTCCTTTCCACTGATGTCATTTTCACGTTAAGTATCAAAATACCAGTAATTGGAATGCTCTATAACTGAAATGCAACTTAACCTGTACACATCTTTAGCTCAGTATTTTTTTTTTTTCTTCAAAAGCTCTGGGCTCTTTCCCAAACCTGTCAGTCACATCAACTCAGACACTTAGCTCAGTGTCAGAGAGGCAAGAGGCAAGATCAGCTTCCTTCTCTACTCCCAACTTAACTCTGTAAATTTAAAAGGACAGCAGGATGAAGAACCTAACCATACGATCAGTTTTGAGTTTGGGGGCTTGGTGAGCCTGCCTGGCAGTGCACTGCCCGGGCCTCCGCTCCCCCACAGCAGTATGGGATTCTTCTCAACCAAGAGCCACATGACTAAAATGATACACGATATAAAAAACCTGAGCATTATATTGTATAGATGTACAAAGGTATAAGAAAAAATCCCACTACTACGTGTAATTATAATGTACTAAATAAAAAATCTAAATATAAAAATAAAATATTGAGCAATGGTTGTATACTCATATTTGTGACTGTTTTATGCATTATTTAACACTGTAATATGTGCCTTTTTGTATAAAGTTTGGTGTATAATTACCCATTACTGAATACTTCTTATTTACCAGATATTCTTCAGGGCAATTGCCACTAAACTAGGGACTCTTGGCCAAATCCAGCCTGCTCCTTGTTTTTGTATGGCCTCAAGCTAAGAATGGCTTTTACATTTTTAAATAGGGGAAAAATGAAAAGAATGATATTTTGTGACACATGAAACTTACATAGTACTCAAGTTACAGTGTCTATTAAGTTGGTTGGAAGATGACCACATGCATTTTTCTGTATGTTATCTAAGGATGCTTTTGCACTAAAATGCAGAATTAAGTTTTTGGGACAGTGAGCATGATTCACACAGCCATATTTCACAATATCCGTAATCCTTACAAAACCTTTCAAGATGAGCATCGTTATACGCATTTAACTGATAAGGAAGCAGAGGTTAGATAGTCTGCTGCAATAGCATAGCTGGGAATTAAACAAAAGATCTGTAGCAGTCAGACGCTATTGACCTTACTAGTATGGTAAAATATCAGAAGAGTATTATCACAATAATGAGTCCTGTGGAGCTCTTTGCTTTCTTGCAAAATTAGATCAAACATTTGCAAAGTCAAAGTATTCTCAATCGGACAATTCAGATTTGTGTACATCATTACTATTTCCCATTCTAATAATAATGACATAAAGGAGTGATTTTGTTTCCAAAACCATAAGAATATTATTCAAATCATTATTATTAATTGACCTTTTCTTTGAAACATTAGAATTTATATAAATTAATACATTGATTTAAGGTAAGTTGCAAAAGATATATATGATGATGTATTATCAAATCAGTTTATATTAACAACACACATCTTGGTTTTAAATGTGAGCATTTACAAATAAGAGTCTTAGTAACAAATCAACAATTGTCCAGAAGAGAGAATTCCTTGAGTATTTCCCCTTTTAGGGTACAGACTAGGACCTCCTATCTCGAACAGCTCCTGAGGAAGGGTTGATGAAGGTGCAGCCACAGAAACTGTATTTTTTAATCATACAACACCAGAGGACAGCCAGGATTGGATTTCATTTGCTCTAATACATTGGCACATGCGCGCACGCACACATAGACACACACACGCACAGGACAGCAGATCTGGACAGAGTTGGAGATTGTTATCTAGTTCTACCACTTGATGACAAGTCAGTAGCCCGAGACTGGGGCAAATTCAAGGACTCCCTCAAGGTTACAGAGCCAGTTCACAGTGCTTCCCCTCAGCCAGAGCAGGGACAGAAAGCTGTTCTTCAGTTCTCTTTTTATGTGCCAGAGCAACTGCCCCTTTCGAGATGTCACACATACTCCCTGATTAAGAACCAGTTTCCCCAAAGAAAAATAATTCATATGTACTAGGAAGTCTAGACGATGCTGGACGGCTCAGCCAGTGCGGCATTACTTGGGTGAGATTTTTTTTTTCTAAAATGCAAAATTAGCTTGTTTCGTATGAAGATTTCAGTGGACAGATGTCAATGAGAATGAGACACACTTGTACTGCGGTCCACTTTTACAACAATGGGACAGTGTAATGGACTAAAGCAGGTATACTTTAAAACAAACAAATAAAACAAACTTACTGCACATGGGTACATTCAAAACAGGGTGAACTCTGTGAGAAACTACACTCCTAATTAACGAATTGCTATTCACCTGGCACATAACAGAGGCCCAGTAAGTGCTAAGTTTCTCACCCCTGTGACCTAACTTTGCTGGAAAGTTGCTTGGGAAGTAACTCTCATTCCCAACACTCCCACACCCAGGACTTTAATGTCACCTCTCCTCCGTTTTAACCCAAACTAGTATGACCAACCATAACTGCCCAGTTCATTTCCAGCATGTGGCTCTAAGCCACGTAGCTCCATTCAATCATCATCATCATCATCATCAACAACAAAAACAACAACAACAAATTCACCTAAAAGTATTCACCTAATTCAGCTTTTAGGTGAACAAATTCACCTAAAAGCGCCTAGTCATTAGAGAACTGAGGTTTGGAAGAGAATGGCTTCATGAGAATGACTGTGGAAACTCCTCTGTCAAAGCAGTGGATTCCATCTGAACAAATTGCTAAAATCTGGGTATTTGTTGTAGATTGGAGTCACCTCTATTTATAATCCTATCCTACAGTTTTGCTGCCTAAGAAGCAGTAGTATTCACATTTTCTGATTTTTCTCTCTAGCTTTCTCCTGGGATTCAAGTAAGTGGGAAAGGAGAGAAAAAACTTATTTCTGCGGTGGCTAAAGTAAAGCCAAGGGAAAGGTGTCCTGCTGTCACTTTAGGAGACCCAGGTTTCCCACTGCTTCCAGCATGCTTTCAGATAAGCACCAGGTAAGTGTCAGGAGTACACAAACCCAACACAGCCTTTTGTAGAGTCCAGAGTGCTTTTCTCTATATTTCAAGGCCCTCAGAAATTTTGTGTGCGCGCCTGTCTGGAGCCTCAGCAAGAACTTGCATGCTGTTCCGACTTCTTGGGACACTCGGTTTCACTCACCTGAGGCATCTGCGGATCATTGATGTCCCAGTTGAGCTTCATCCCGAAGGCGCACGCAAGATCTGCGTCCAGCACCTCGTCCGCAGGCATCTGCTCAGCGTTTTCTTTCCAGGATCCTGAAAGACAGAGGAAAAATGGGAGGTGCGCAAGGTGCAATGTTCGGAAATTCAGAAGCTGCAGACCCTGGACACCGCGGAGACCTGTCCTCGACCGTGGTGCTGAAAAGTCTCCACCTGCAGAGCCGCAAGGCTCCGGCAGCTCCCTGCAAGTTTATAGGGACACACGCCCGCGACTCCGCCTTTCCTCGCCGCCCTCTCTAGCGCCCAGGAGCGAGAAGTCGGTCACCCGCTCCCGGTTGGAGCCGGGAACCGAGGAGGAGGTCAACTGAGCCTTTTGAATCGAAGAGGGACTGAAGCCAAGAACGGGTGGGGGCTTGAAGTTGCAAACCATTTTTTATTCCTAACCACACCAGGACTCATTTATTTGGGAGAAAGCTTAGATCTAGGCTTTTGAAGCAGCGATTTGCCAGCAAAGTTCCCCCCTAGCCATCACTTATTCCAGGAGAGCAGGGGAACTGTGCACTCTCGACCGCCCGCGGTGCGCCCCAGTCTGAATAAGCGCGCCCCATCTCCTCGTGTGGGGCGCATTTACTTTGAGCTTCCTCTCCGGCCCTTGCTATAGCTGTAGGGCGTGTCGGGGAGTCTATGAGGGACGGTTTGGGACGTCCCAGAGGGCACCAAACGTTCCCCAAAGCTCGTGGGCACTAGACGCGCTCATCTCTAGAGGCTGTGGAGAGACCTGGCTCCCGGGAAAAGTCCTGGGGAGTGAATCTAGCAGAGGTTGCGGTGAGTTGAACCTGCGGTAGAAGGAGAGGGAGGTCCAGGGTGCGCTCCGCTGCCCAAGTTCGGAAGTCCGAGGAACCCTCGAGCCTCAGCTTCCTTGTCTGTTAAACAAAAGACTGACCTGAGTGTCAGTGACCTGAGTAAGCTGTCAGTTGTCACCCACATGAACACAAATCTTAAAAGAAAATGTTATTGCTAAATCTTAAAAGAAAATTCACAGTTGCCTCCTACAGTCTTGGGGGGCTTTGGGGGATTAGCCAACCCCTGCGAGAACAATGCGAGCTCTCCAGGACTGAGAGGAAGCCTTCTTCACCTGTGCATCCGCCTCGCTTAGGGCGACTCCTGCACCTGGAGGCACCCCTCCCCCCCCCAAAAATCAACTGAAGTCAATAAAGTCGCTCTTTGGCTATCCTAGGGCCGGATCCGAGGCGGCGAGAGAAGATGGACATCCCGAATTTATTCCCCCTAAGCCTTGCTTTGCAGTCGGCACGCTTTCATTTGGAGCCCTAGCAAAGAGCACAAGTCAATCCATCCGGGCGGATCGCTGTTAGAGGAGGCGGTTCTGGTCCCACTTGCCTCCAAACCCCGACACTGGCGCGTTCCTGGACTTTGGCCCTTTGGAGCGCGCTCCAGGCTCACCCATAGCCGCTGCGAGAGACCCAGCCTGCGCCTCTTAACAGGATTAATCCCTTTGCCTGACGGAAGACCAGAAAAGCAGGTGCATTTTAAGCTCTGGACCTCAAGAAGCGAAGGATCGTTCTCTCACCTCCCCAGTCAAGGGCAGCATAAGGCTGCTTAGGAAAGTCGGTCCAACAGCAAGCGCGCTTCGGAACAGCCTGCCAACTCCAGCCGACCTGCGCAGTTTGGCGCAGTCCCTCACCGCCGTTTCCTTTAGTTTTAAGCTTAGCGCCCCGTCTCAAGCAAAGAGGAAACGTTCTAGCAGAAGAAAATGGGTTTTTCTCCAGGGTCTTCCTCAAGAAAGGTCTCGCCAGAGCTTCAGGTTAAAATCACTCTTACAGGGTCATCTGGGTGGTCAGTCTGGGTGGTTGCGAGAGAGATGTTTCTGTTCTATCAATTTCATCCACACGCTATCATCTCATTGACTGCGGAAGGTCTCCGAAACTTCTGTCAATCCGTTGCTTTTTGTGTTGTATGTTTTGTCTCTCAAAATTAAATTAAAATTATCCATCACTTTAAAATAGATATTTAATTATTTGCAATAGCTTAAGGCAATTTTTATTTTAAATGTATCAAAAATGACTTTGAAACTCGGTGTGGAATCCCAGCAGCTAGGGAGGCTGAGGGAGGAGGATGGAAAGTTCAAGACCAGCCTCAGCAACTTAGCAAGGCCCTAAGCAACTTCGTGAGACCCTGTCTCAAAATAAAAAATAAAAGGGGGAGGGGCTGGGGATATAGTTCAGTGATGGAGCATCTCTGGGTTCAATCTTCTGTACTTAAAAAAAATGAAAATAGTCACCATGGTTTCTGAGAATGCATAGAAATTAATTTCTGGTTTTAGTGCAAACTTTGTTGGAATATTTCTTTTCTGTATGCTTTTGAGATGTTCCTGGAGAGTCGCGACACTTCAAAAATATACATAAATGTAACCTTTTAACATTAAAAGTAAACCAATAAACTTGTAAATGGATTCTGGTGTCCAAAAAAAAAATAATCCACCATATTTAGTTTGTGAAGAATTAGAATATATTCCAAGTTGCCCTAAAATTATGTTTGAGTAAACATATTAGTAAAACAAGCTAACTGATGTGAAAATATAATAGATAGTAATATTGTTCATTAAATCATTTTTAACAGCTCCTGAAGATTTAATACATTGCTACTACAGAGTTTGGAAAGTTATTATTTTCCAAAAAATCTGCAAATACTTGATTTTGAAGTTTTCTATTTAAAAGTAAGAAAATTTAAATTTTCATATTTTCTAAAATGTATTGAAATTATATTTTATTATTGTTTTTATTATTTTAATTATTTCCCGCCTTAATATTTGCATTGATTTGGGTGATTTTTATTTGTTTTGTTTTTTATACTGGGGATTGAAACCAGGGGCATTTTACCCTGAGCTACATACCTGTAGCTCCTTTTCTTTTAGACACGTCTTGCTAAAACGCTGAGGTTGGATATCCTCTTGCCTCAGGCTCTGTAGTGGCTGGGCTTACAGGTTGCACCACCTCGCAGGTATTTCAGGAGTTTTAAATTTACAACTGTCCCTGCCTGTTATTAGTTTAAATGGTAAGAGTACATTAAATCAAAAGGAAAGGAACAAACTTTCGAATTTTCACAGTTTATATTAAAACAGGTAAATTAAGGAAAGTACAGTTACAACGCATGTGCCGGGAAACAATGTGACCAGAGTCACCCGTAAACTTTTGTTTTGATTAGCTTGGACATGCCGAGTCCTGGCTTAATAGCAAGGATTCTAGTTACATGTTTGCTTTGATGTAGACAAATTCCTCTGCAAACATCACGACTCGAAGTACAGAGGCTAGCAATAATACGAGTCTCGGGTTTTACACAGGAATGTTTGGCGTTGTTTTGCTTTAGGGAAGAGTCGGGGCACTTATTTTTACGACTGTATTCAGGTCACAGGCCACCTATGGGAGGCGACCTTGGCACACATAAAGTAAGGGAATGGGTAAAAACAAGCATAGTATTTGCTTTTTATTTTTTAAATTATCATTCCACCCAGCAAGGTACTTTTCAAAACAGGAACAGAAAGCACTTTCTTCTGTGATGCCAGGAAAATATTCGTAATACCGGGTACAAGCTGGTTCCTGCGCGAAAGGGTTCAGCTGTGGTCAATTCACCCCTCCTAACCCAGCCCCTGGGTCTGTTTACGGAGAAAACGTCACTGCAGGTAGCGCAAAGGTGAAGCCCATCGCTTTAGAATTAGCGCACTGAGCGCTTACACGTGTTCTCGTCTTTTTCGTGTTGGCTTTTTCTTAACCAGCGCCCAGGTGTTGGCCTCGTGAGCTTGTTACTAGCGCGCGTTTCTGAATCTCCAGCACCTGGTTCCAATAGATTTCAGGAGCAGCAGGCTCATGCAATTAGAGATAGTGGAGAAGATTTAAATCCAAGAGCCAGCTGCCACCCGGGCCCTCGCCTAGCGTTCCCAGCCCGCGGGGGTCTCTTCGCAGCGCCCCCAGCCCGCGGGGAGCTCGGAATTGCAAACGGTGGAGCGCGTGGGAGCCGTGCGCCCAGAGTCTTGGAGGTGCAGTCTCGGGTCCGAAGCCTCGGGATGCGCGCGGTGAGTGACACCTGCTCAGGCCCGGTGCTTGTGGAGCCGGACCTGTCTCTGCCGTGCTGGGCACCCCGAGGGCGTGCGCTCCTTTGGGCTCAAGCTTAGCGGGCTGGAGGTGCTCGCTCAGAGACCAGGCACTGGATACAGCCTTAGGCTGCAGGGGAACAAATCCTTCCCGGGCGCTTTGAACTCTTCAGCCTCTTTGGTTCTCTTGGAGTTCCTAAGCAGCTTTCAGCGGAGCAGTGAGACAGCAGAACTGGGTCTCTCACAGTTGAAGCGCTGGGGGAAGGGGAACCTGCAGAATTCATATTCCTACAGCAATGAGATAGTTTTTTTTCCGCAAGTTCCAATGGAAGTTTCCTCTGCCCTCTTTCCCTGTTGTGCTTAGAAAGTTGCAGTAACCTCAACGTGCTGGTTCGCAGATCTGCATTCTGAAAAGCTAAAAACTTATTTAACTGCAAGAAAAAGGACGCCCCCAAAGATATCCAGGGGCGGGGGGGGTGTCTCCGTCCTCCACAGTTCCTACTTCTCAGCAATCATTTAACTAGCATTTATGGACCTTCCTTCCGTTGGGGGAATAAATGCCTAGGTCTGGATTAGGGTCTTTGATGTCACCCTAT
This sequence comes from Aplodontia rufa, assembly GCA_004027875.1. NCBI lineage: Eukaryota > Metazoa > Chordata > Mammalia > Rodentia > Aplodontiidae > Aplodontia > Aplodontia rufa. The sequence continues at coordinate 9,815 of PVKS010019194.1, forward strand.
TTTTCATGTTTATAAATAACATTGTAAATAAGAATTTCGGTCAAGTTCATAGAAGTGGTTCTGTTGGTCCAAACTAAATCTAGAAGCCTTTAAAAAAAATAACTTGAGGGTGTTATGTTTTTCAATTAAATTGTGGGCGTGAAGAGAGTTGATAAGATGCAGTGTTGTAAAATCTGATTGGGTGGATCAGGGATCACTTCCTCAAGAAAATGTGTTACAGTCCACTGTTAAATGTTTTGAACGCTTCTTTTGCGGTGGTTGGTGTTTGATCCTTGGAATTTCAGTGTGGAAGGCATACAATAACATTCAAAAGTGACACTGGGTGTGGTGGTGCTTGCCTGTAATTCCAGTGGCTGGGGAGACTGAGGCAGGAGGATTGCAAGTTTAAAGCCAGCCTGGGCAATTTAGTGAGTCTCCGTTTCAAAATAAAAGTCTGAGGAGGTGGCTTGGTGATTATGTGCCCCTGGATTCAATCCCCAGGACCAAAAAATAAACCCTGAAACAAACCAAACAAACAATGAAAACATGTCACCAATACAAAGCTTAAGCTAAGGCTGGGCTGAAGAGACCCTTTTTATTTTACTTGAATTTACAAGTTCTGATTTTAAAAATGATTAATTCGAAGCTTTTATAGTCTGTAGAACTTTAATTGTGATAATTCAAATAATGTTGGCTTTTCTTGTGATCCTCAGTACTGTGCTAAAAGAGACTGGATGTTTGTTTAAAAAGCACCATGTTACTGGGCTGGAAATGTGGCTCAGTGGTTTGAGTGCTTGCTTAGCATTGAGCCCCTGGGTTTGATCCCCAACACTTAGAAAAAACAACAAGAAATCTCCCCTGTCTTAAATGGTAATCAGCATGAGCAAACAAAATGTTTCTATCAAAGGAAACGATGTAAGCCTTTATTTTTAGAGCTTAAAATACATTTCTTGGAAATAAATTTTTTTTTTTGTTTTTTTTGAAAACCATCTTTTTGTTGCACACAGGCAAATGAAGGCCCTTTGCAGTCTGTTAAGGATGAGGACAGGATCAGGAAGACCCAAGATGCTTTTTGGGTAAAGATCAGATTTATTTTGTATTCTTTGTAGCTGTGTTCTTGATGGGTTGTTGGCTGTATTGTTTCTCAAGTCAGAAACAAGTCGTTTTTGTTCTTCCGTGATCTCCCATATCTACTTCATGAATTCATGTTTAGATGATTTTTACCTCCGATTGTCCTGATATCCTAGTGTAAGCCTTCTTGCACTCAGCATTATTCCAGGTGAAGGTAGACAGTACTGAGCAAAACGGTTCCTATCCTCATCAAACTTAGGCTGGCAGAGAGTCAAAGAAATAGGCCATCAGTGATGGAGCAGGAAAGAAAAAAGCTGCTGTAACGGGGGATGCTAGGAGGCATTTGGCTCACTTTAGAGCAGGTGATCCTAAAAGAAATACTTCAGAAAGTGATGCTTAAACTAAGATCTGAGAGGACCTGGTCTTGGGGAGCAGCAGTCTAGGGATAAAATTGGTAGTGCAAAGACCCTGAGCCAAGAGAGACTTTGATTATTCTCAGATACATTGGTAGGGAAGTCAAAGATGTTGTCAGAGATCAAATCATGCAAAGACCTGCAGGACAAATGAAAGGGTTTGGATTTATTCTGAGTGCAGGGTAAGCCATGGAGGAGTGTTAAGTAGGCAGAAGCATAGAATATTTAAAAAAATTTTTATTAAGGAGTTGAATTTGTTGTACAATCATAAATGCATATAAAGTAATAATATGATATGCATTTGTTCCTGAACCAGAATTATCCCTACATTGCCCACACCTCTCTTGATTCTTCTATAAAAGTGATATAAATAGATGCATAGAATTTTGAGTGAGAGTCTGAGTAAATCTCATTTGGGAGATCTCATGGAAGTCCACAACCTCTCCATGCTTGCTATAATTATCCCCAGATGAGACTAACTTTTCAAGGTGGTGGGGAGGTTTAAGTAGGGACATCTGTGGGGCACTTAACACGTTGGGCATGCAATGACTCGCCACGTGGTGACTTAATTTTTTTTTTCTAGTGCCAGGCACTGTGATGCATGCCTGTAATCCTAGCACTCAGGAGGCTGAGGCAAGATTGTAAGTTCAAAGCCAGCCTCAGAAATCTAGGGAGGTCCTAAGCACCTAGCAAGACTGTCTTTTTTTTTCTTTTCTTTTCTTTTTAAAGGCTGGGGATGTGGCTCAGTATTTAAGTGCCCCTGGATTCAATCCTCAGTTTAAAAAAAAAGTTGAAATGCAGTAATTTCAAATGCTGTTTCCCTATTTAAATCAGCACTAAGAATTTTTTTTGAGCTGGGTATAGTGAAATAACTTCTTATTAAAATTGTTTGCATTTGTAATTTGGACTGTAGGGTTAGACTAAATTTTATCTTAAATCATCTTTTATGGCATAGGTATTCAAGTGAATTAAAACTGTATTTTGACTAATGTTCAGGCAGAAAAGATCACTTTCATTTTGTTATGGCAATTTGCATGTTCGTCAACTTTCATAGTCAGTAATTCTTAGTTTTATTTTTCTTTCATTGTCATGTATGTCCCTTAAGTGATCATGAGCTTGCGTTTCTTAGTGTTCCAGAATTTTTAACATTATTGAGCATCATCATCTGTTTACCTATAATGGAAATGCAGCTTCCCTTAAATTCATGGTTCTCAAATTTTAGCAGGTATCAGTGACCCAAAGGGCTCAGCTTGCAAATCTCTGGCTTACCGGGTCCCCAGGTGGCGTCATTGCTTCAGGTAACTGGGAGCTGCATTCTGAGACCCCTGCCTGAAGCCAGTGGAAACATTGATCATTTAAGTGATTGTCAGTTGAAGATAATTCTCTATTCTACAGTTACTCTGTATTATTTCTTGCTGAGTGATTACTATTAATGATTTTAGTTGTTAGAAATATTACTATAAAACAAATGTTCTTGGGCAAAAGAAGTAATTCACAACCCATCACCTTTCCAGCTTCAGTCACTGATCATTGACAAATTCCATGGTGGAGGATTTCAGAAAATAAAAGAATATTTTGAACAGAAAGAGGGCCACCTTCCTCAAAAATATAATCATCATCTATTACACCATCTTGACAGCTTAATAAATAAGGCAAGTATGTTTCTTTGGGGGACAAGATAGCAATGTATGACTATTTGTAAGAGCTTTAATTTAGTGTGGTCTAACCCTAGGAACTGGATAAAAACGAATTTCAGTATGTCTCACTGTTGCTGAAATGTATTCAGCGATTCCTCAGAGATGACCGCCAAGATGAACCCTTGCTAATTCAGCAGGGACTCATCCTGAAGATAAGTGCCACACTTTAATTTCACGTCTTTGGGAATCTCTAGCGTGAAGGGCTGTGGGCATGGCTCAGTGGTAGATCGCTTGCCTAGCATGCAGAAAGGGTCTGGATTGGGTCCCCAAAATCACAGACACAAAATCACGTGGATTCAGTTAAGTGGCTGGTTTGATATTTTGTTTCCTTTGGAATCAAATATGAAAAGAAGTTGGTATCCATTCTAGTTGCTTTCCAATCAAATTCAGCTCACATTTCCTATGTTTCTTCTGGGTACAGTATATTTTGCGTGAACAAGATCTAGTCAAGCTTTACCCTGGATAAACATATGCAGTAATGGCCTGCTTTCAATTGTTTTAGTGACTTTGGGAAAGATGGGATGAGTAGGCTTTTTTTTTTTTTTTTTTTTTTTTTTTTTTTTTTTTTTTGAGAGGGACAGTGAGAGAATCAATTTAATTTTTCATGTTGGCTTTTGTTGCTCCAACACTTAGTTGTGTATGTGGTGCTGGGGTTCAAACCTGCATCCTTGCACATGCCAGGCAAGTGGTGTAATTACTGAGCCACTGCTCCAGCCTATTTTAATAGACTTTAACAAGATTAGACATAGAAAAATTATCAAAACCTTTCCTTTCCCTTGTAATACCTCACTCTTCCTGCTTTCTAAATTCTGGATAAACCTTTTTAAAATAGTTTATTCAAAGTCATTCCAATTATAGAATTTAATTTTCTTAAAATTAATAAGAAGGTAGCATTACAAGCACCTTTGTTAGTTGCATCAGGAAGGAAAGCAGAGTTCTCGATCTCTTGTTGCAGCACTTTTATGGTAAAGTTTTGGCAGCCCTGGGATGGTGTACCTACTGGTAAGGGCGGGGTGTGTGGTGGAGGGATAATCTGGATGGTAATGAAGCCCTTGATTTTTTTTTTTTTTTTTTCTCCCTTGGCTCTAGGCCCTGGAATCTATTAAAACCAGGTTGGGTCAAGAAGACCTGCCTTTGCCCTTTTTTTACTCTAAAATGCTAATAATGGGGCTTCCCTTCAGAGGGGAGAAAGAGTAAATTCCAGGCTTTCCCAAACTTCTCTGGGGCAATGGGAACTTTTAAAATGTTTGTAGGGGGCCTTAAAGACAGTGTTTCATGTTACATTTCGCTCCACCTAACGCCCTGATACACAACTCTTGCAGATAACAGATAGCAGGGAAGAGGGATGTCCTAAGGGTATTTTGAAGCATAAGCTGATTTTTGAGGTGGAGTGGGATTGATGGCAGTTTGCTGGAAGTGGATTTGTGTGCCCCAGAGAAGAATGAAACAGGGATACCCAGGCAAGTATAACAGAAAGATTTTAAGACAATAGAAAGCAAACAAAGGGGAAAGAACAGACTTCCTCCAGAGTGGGAGAAGAGGACAAAGCCAAAGAGGGAGTTAGGTTTACCTTTTTTTTATTCAGAAATTTATTTGTTGAACAATCAAACAAGCTTCTAAGGAAATGAAATAATATATATAAACTCTGAAAATTAGATTTATCCCCAAGAGCCCCCCCAATTACCCACCCTTATCCCTCCTCACCTTCCCAATACATCTCTACAAATGCCTTAGGTTATATGTCATTACACCTTTTCTGGATTTAAAACATGAGAACTGACCTCCTTTCTCAATGGCCAGGGTCTAGCTCCAGCCTGCACAGATGAGTGGAGACATTCGACCCTTGGTTCTCTGGGTTATGCTGATTTTACTCAGCTTAATTTCTTCCATAGCCATCCATTTACCTTCAAAGGCTGCAGTATCATTGTTTCTAATTTCTGAGTAGAACTCCATGGTATATATGTACCACTCTTTTTGCATCCATTCATCTAGTAAGGGGCATCTGGCTTGTTTCCATAATTTAGCTATCATAAATTGAGCTGCTCTGAGCATTGATTTTGCTGTGTCACTGTAGTGTGCAGATCCTAAATCCCCTGGAAAAATTAGGTTTGCCCTTTTTATAGGACGTAACTCCCTTCAATTGGTCATCCTCTTACCCCAAATCCAGAACTTGAGCGCAGGAAATTCTGGTTGGTTCCAGCCTGGTTTGTGCCTGGGGCATTAATGGAAAGAAAGTGGTATTTTCCTTAGCAGAAGGGTGTGTCTATCTGAACTCACCTTGCCAGACCCTCATTACTAGTATTGGGGATATTAAATTGATCTTAAAAAGAACTGATTTTTGCCTTGTTTGACTTGAACTCTAACTATAATTGCCTAACCTTTCCCTTATCTCAGATTTGGGTTGGACTATGTCCTGGCTTAATTTTCCTATTTAGATTTAAGAATGCCTTTCCAGGGTTTCAAAAAAGTGCTACACCAAGTCCCCACTGAATTTTGAAATCGTATAGGAAAGCTAGTTGGTGACAGTATTAGGTACCTTCTAAAATAGCTTCCATTATTTCATGTAGGTTCTTGCCAAGGAGAGCAGATCAATATTACCAAAGAGAATGGGACACTAGAGTTCTTTAAAGCCGGTTGGTAGACTCAACACCAAGTGTGCTTGGAAATTATTCTCCACAGAATAAGAATTTCCTATAGAAAGGAATGAATTTGACCCTGCACCCTAAGGTCCGGGAGGGTTAAGCAACTTGTCCTACCCCATTTTTTTTTTAACATGATGGTAGGGTTTATTCTGACATTCATAAATGCATATAACATAATTTTCTCCATTTTTGTCACCAGTTCTACCCAGTTCATTCCCTGTCTGCCTCCCTCTGATCCCTGCCTCTGCTCTGGTGGTCTTCCTTCTAGTGTTTATTTTTTTTTTAAAACATAGGCTAGTAATTTTTTTTTTAAAGGAGGAGGAGACAGGGAGAGAGAGAGAGAGAAGCATTTTTATTTTTTCATGTGGCTTTCGTTGCTCGGAGACTTTGCTGTGTACGTGGTGCTGGGGTTTGAACTCGCGTACTCGCGCACGCCAGGCAAGCACCATAAACGCCGAGCCACCGCTCCAGCCCTAGTGTTTATTTTTAAATTGGTGTATTATGATATACACAAAATTGGCTACCCCATGTTTTTAAGTCTTTGCTATTGTGTCTGGCTTCTGGTAATGAGCTGTGGGAACATCAGGGACATCTGCTAGGCCACGTCACATAAACAGGTTCAGTGAATAATTTTACTCCCAGGTGTTGATCAACTAATGTGTTTCCCCTGCTTCTTAATATCTAATTGGGGGAAGGCTGGAAAGGAGATAGGTTTGGGGTGATAGATGGAATGGTAATAAAAGTGCATTTAAAAACCATTGAATTAGAAGCATGGACATGAGAAAGAAAACATGGTTTTCACTGAGTTCTGCTGGAGAGAGGGACGTTTCTTCCTGGACTGTTAGAGGACATTTGGCTTCAGAAGGTGAATGATATAATCTAATGTACATATTATATTTATCTGATTTGAGATTAGGGAACTTGAAGCAGCGGTGACTCAGGTCTTGCCGTACATCACAATCACCTTGAGAGTTTTAACAAACACTTGCCTGGGCCCTGTACCAGGGATTCTGATTTCCTAGGTCTCAGGCCCTTGGCATTGGGGTTTTCATACCTTCCTGAGTTTTCCTGATGTACAACCAGAGTCGAGAACCAATTGGTCACTTGTGTTCTAAAGCAGAGGTTCTTCACTCTAACATGCACAAAGTTTCAAAGAGCCTACTCCTCCAGGAGCTGTTAATCAAAAGCTCATGTTACTAATTTTATGTTCAACCAATGCAGGATTTTCTTCTCCCCAAGAGTGACCAATCTCAAGAAAAATGGTCCAAAGGTGGTGTTTGCTTAATCAAACAATATATTTTAGACTGGGTTATGGAAGATTATTTTGAATCATACCAATCTTAGCAACTCAATATAAAACTGGATGCATATTCCTATAGAGAAACGTCTTCAGTTGGCTGAAAACTTTTGACAGAAGAAAGACAGGCAGGCTTGGGGCATATTTCCTGTTCCCTTGAGAACTGCTGGAGCACTTCCTCTAATGGGACTGAACCTGTGCCTCTTGCTTGGTAGGCAAATGAGCCCTGCCACTGAGCTGCGTCCCCAGCCCTGCACATCTTTTTGATAATTTGTTTTCTACAGGTTCTGGGATCCACAAGATTTTTCTTCTGGGTTGGGGAGGTTCACTGGTCCCTTTATGTGACTTTCTGGCCCTGGCTGAGTCTGTTCTGCTATTGGATAACTTACTAGAGTGTAGCAGCTAGGTAGCATTCTAGCTGGGCCTGAGGTACTAGGGCATGGTTTCAGGATGATTTTGCTCTAGTGAGAAAGTTGGCTTGGGCCATGGTTACTCAGTCTCACGTGGATCCATCTATGTTCTTCCCATGTACATGGTTTCTTGGTTTGAAAGAACCATGGGATTTCTAACCACAGAAGACGGAGCCTCGGATGCATCGCTGCCTGGTGTTTTGGAGAACTTCTTTGATGCTGCACTGGTAAGGATGGAGCCATGCTCCCTGGAGCTGATGGCACAGGTACTGGGCAGGAAACTATGAGATGTGGCTTTTTCCAAGTTGTATTAAAAGACTCTGGTAATTTAAAAAAATGGAGGGGCTGGAGTGGTGGCTTAGCAGTTACAGTGCTTGCCTGGTGTGTGCGAGGACCTGGGTTCAAACCCTAGCATCATGTGCACAATGAAGCATTGGAGAAATGAAAGCCACATGAAAAACTAAAATTCTCTCTCCCACTGTCCTCTTTAAAAAAGAAGAAAAAAAAATTCTGGTATTTTATTAGAATACTAAATTGAAATAGTAAACATTACTATACAACCAATATTAGAAAAAAACCAAGAGGTGATTCATTTTTATACATACAAATGGATCATTCATTTGATGGAAAGTGATATACTCATTTTAATAAAATGAAACGCCAATACTTTCTCAAAGAATCGGCTTTTATATTTGAAGTTGACCCCTGCCTACTAGAGAATATTAGTACTTATTAATGTTACTGTGTATGTCATCTTAGAATAATATGAGCTGTTCCTTTTTCTTTTTATTAGATTATTTCCAGAAGTAGTAGTAAAGGTAAGTAGATTATTGGCTAGTAATTGGCTATTAACTATTAATAGAATATTTTGGTAAAGAGCAAAGAATGTTTAAATGATATATAAGGGTGGAGTGGGTTTAAGCTTCATATTATGATTTTATGGGAGTTGTATTTGATGTTAGAATGCACTTGGTTGCGGAGGATGGCTGTTTGCAGATGTTTTTTAGCTGTTTTTAGTCATCATTTGGCTCTGCTCTTCTATTCAGGTAACAGATAGCCTTTGTCATTCCAGACCAGTGAAAATGTAGGGCTATGGCTTGGATGTGGCTTGCCCCTCAGGGTTCCCATGCTGGCAACTTGGTCTCCACTGTGGCAGTAATGAGATGCGGTGGATCTTTAAAGAGGTAGACAGGGCACAGCTCTCCTGAAGGGATTAATGCAGGTCTCGGGGTCTGGATTAGTTTCTGGGAGAAAGGATCCTTGTAAAGAGTGTGGCTGTTAGGTCTCACTCGGCTGCTTCGTGTCTGGCCACGGGATCTTTTCTGCACACGCACTCTGTCATTGTGATATCATCTACCGTGAGACCCTCACCTGAGCCAATCTCCAGGCTGTGAACTAAATAATCCTCTTTGGTAAGCACCCAGCCTGAGATATTTTGTTTAGCAACAGAAAATGGACCAAGACACAACCTTGCAAAAGTTATTACTGATTGTACCTGGGGCTGGTTCACATGCCTTTGTCTTTCAAGAGTATGAAAGATAAAATTCTAGAAAAGGTGGAGGTTAGGTGATTGGCTTTGTTCCAGCTGGTGCATGTTAGAGGAATTTTAAGTTTTTCAATTTGATACCATGAATTCAAAAATGCACTTACAATAGTCAAGCATGTCAGAAATCAAGGCTGTATTTCTTTCTAAAAACTGATATTAACATATTTCCACAATAGGTGGTATCTGGTAATTTAGGAAATTCCATAACAGAAACTTAATTCTGCACTGTGATTTTTTTTAAAAGTCCTTATCTAAGTCAGTGGATCCAAATATTTTCAAGCTATTTTTTATGAACTTCATAAATAATACTCCTTAAAACTGGTTGGTGAAATATACAGTGATAAAAAAAACTTTGACTCTTGCAACATTTTGAGATTTTATTACAACAGTGTATAAAAAGAAATGAATATTTGAGCTATCAGTCCAGTCATTGCTACATTTATGGGTTTACACGATCCTTGCAGTATAGTCCTTATTGCCCCAAGTGGACAGAACGCTGCCATAGGTGGCTCTATTAGTCTTCTCTGGCTGCCATGCCAAGATAAACTGGGTGGCTCAAGTAACAGACGATGGTTTCTCTCAGTTCTTGGGATGTGGAGTTGAGAATTAGGGTGTCAGCATCATCATTCTTGGGGGCTGCTCGCTCTTCTTGCTGTTATGCTCACATGGTGGTGATGGCCACATTTTCTCTGGTGTCCCTTCTTATCATGCTGCTAATTCCATCACCCGGGTCCCACCCTTATGACCTCATCTAACCCTAATTACCTTCCAAAGGCTCCCTCTAAAATGCCATCACACGGGGGGGGTGGTAAAGGCTTCAAAATAAGAACTCTGGGGGTTGAAGTGGCAAGTTTTCACGAGTGGCCACTGACAGTTGTGTGGGTGCTCAGGCTCTACAGAGTTGGTCTAACCTCTCTGGAGTAGAAGGATGCTTCCTCTGACCTCCTTCCCACCTCCTCCTGCCATTGATGGAATGAATCATTCCTTCCTATTAATCCACGGTTTATTACATATGTTCCATTTCTGTGATTCTTTTGTTTTGATGCATTGGTTATTTTCCTTCCCAGTTGGCCGCTCTGTAAAGATGTGAAGGATTCACGGCCTAGTTTTTTTGGGTTTTTTTGTTTTGTTTTTTGTTACTCTTAAATTATCAACACCAAACCAATAGTGGATTGTTTCTTGTGAATATATAACAAAGAATTTAAAATGTTTTTATTTCTTCCCCATTGTCTAGTTTTAGGCCCATATTATGCACCTTTGGAAATATTATTTGCTATTTGTCTTGCGTCAAAATATGTACAGCAATTATTTAGGGCTCTCCTGGCCTTTCTCTATCATGTCCTGGTTCTGTTCTGGTGTCCTCTGCATTAATACATTCGAAGAGCGTTAATGGGGTGTGGTTGGGGCATGGTCAGAGCTATAGACCATTTGAGAATGTCCTTGTGGCTTCTCTAGGGTGTTCTTGCTTTGTAGCCTGGCTCCCTTACAACCTCCCTTCAATGTCGTATGTTCAGAGTTGTGAATATGAACACATGAGGATACTCATTTGTTTTACATGGTTCCTGATGAGTTTTGGAAGCTTTTGCTCAGGAAAATTTGTTCTTTAATAATTAGTGTTGAGTTTCTCATCTTTGGCATTATTGAAGTTGTGAGCCAGGTTACTTGTTTTGTGGTGCTATTCGGTATACCCTAAGGTGTGTAGCAGTTACCCCTGGCCTCTGCCAACCAGATACAGTGACATTCCACTCCAGAATCAAGACAACCAAAATGGATCTCCAGACATTGCTAATTGTTTTCTAGGGGCAAAATTCCCTATAGTTGAGAACCATGGAAATAGGAAGCTTTTGAGGCTGGATTGGTGGCTCAGCAGTTAAAGGGCTCCCCTGGCGTACCCAAGGACCTGGGTTCAAATCCCAGCACCACATACACAACTAAGTGTCAGAAAAACAGATGAGAAATAAGGTGCTTTCGGTGTTAGGAACAGTATCTAATTCAAATAGGCTTAACTAATAGTAGCTTGTTGGCTCGAAGAACTAAAGTTCGGAGGCAGAAAGTTCCAGGGCTGTGGCAGTGGCTGTGCTCCATTTCTCTACAACTCTTTCAAGACTACTTTCACTGCCCTGAAAGCTGAAGTTGGTTTCCCTGGGTTGCTGCCAACTGAGGTGTGCTGCTTCCTGATGGACAACTGGGGGGGTGAGAGGTTCACTTTCCCCAGGTCAAACACAAGCCCTGACTTGGCTCTCGTTGGATGCCAGTGCTTCCAAAATGAACCAATCACTGAAGAGACAAATGGGATGCGGCTCAGTCTGAGCCAATCAGGATTCAGCTCTGCAGCTGGTCAGTCCCATCAAGATGGTGCAACTGCTCCCCAACACAGAAGGAAGGAGAATGCTCTGAACATCCATTAGTTAATTTTTCTGTTGCCCCATTTGTAAGATCATCTATTGTATCTTTGTGTTTTGTCTTCATATGCATCATCTTCTCATGTTTCTCTCTGCATTTCAAAGATGTTTTCAAGTTTTTCTTGGAAGTCATTGCTTAAAATCTCTCATTGCTTCCAGTAGAGACTTGAGTTTTGCAGTCCCGTATTTTTTTTTTTTTTTTCTTGCAAAGCCACGGGTGGTGGTCATCGGCCTTGCTCTCGGGTCCATTCCTCACTCTTGTTATGCTGGCACAGTACTGTTATTTTTGGGTGTCCTTGCCTGCCAGCAGTATGCCAGGCTTAGTCAATGGTGTGAAAATTGGAAGCAAGTGGGGAACACATAGGCCGTTTCTTACCCTCCCTTCTGCTTGGGTGTTGTCTTGGAAGTACCTGCATAGTCCCCGTGGCCTGTTTATAATTGTAGCTTTTGATGCATGCATTTGACTCCTGGAATCTGGTAATTGTTTCCTTCTTGTGAGCTTGCAGCCCTATGGAATGGGGATTGGAGGGTAGTGGACTCCTGCTAATATTGAGCTCTGGGGTGCCACGTTAGTTCCAGTTTGGTTTCCCAGCTCTTCCTGGTCGTCACAACTATTTCCCTATAGCACAAATTCCTTCAGATTGAAAGATCTAGAATGGCTTTGACTTTTTTCCTGTTTACTTGAGTTTTCATTTTATACTACTGCTTTCTCTTGTAAATCAAATTTCTTGTTTTGTATACTTTTTAAACTTTTATCAGGATATGAATCAGATTCTTCCTAAATTTTTGTTGAAGTGTTTTTCTTTCTCTTTAATAGAAAAGATGTATTTTGGCTTATAGTTTTAGCAACTTCAGTCCATAATTGATTGACCCTGATGCTATCTGTAGTGACACATCATGATAGGAGTCTGTAGCAGAGAAAAACCACTCATGACTATTCAGGACATGGAAAGAAGAAATCAGGGTCCTTCTCAGTGGCACATCTTCAGTGACCTAAGGACCTCCCTCTAGGCCCCACATCTTAGTTTCCACCACCCATCAAGTTCACTAAGCTGGGGAATGATCCTTTAACACATAGGCCTATGTTCCAGATCTAAAGGATAGCATGAAGAATGTTGACATCTAATTATTTTGCTTTGTTTAATTCCTAATGTCTTTCTTCATCTGGTTTATGTATCAGGTAATATCACCATTATAAAAGCAGTTGGAAACACCTCCATCTTCTACTTCTTTAGAAGAGGTTGTGTAAAATTTCTTCTTTAAAAATTTGGAAGATGGGGCTGGAGCGGTGGCTCAGTGATTTATGGTGCTTGCCTGACATGTGCAAGGACATGGGTTCAAACCCCAGTACCAAGCACACAAGTTTCCAAGCAACAAAAGCCACATGAAAAACTAAATAAAAATAGATCGTCTCTTTCTGTCCCTATTTTTATTTGTTAAATATTGACTTAAAATTAGGGAATCATTATCAATCAATAACAAATGTGTATTCACACAGCAAGCCAAGGCTGATGCCATTCCATGGTTTCCTCCCCTTGAGTTCCCCATGGTTCCCCCTGTTAAAGCCCCATGTTAAATGGACTTCTCGTGGAAGTTGGAGATTTCCCTCTGAGTTGATTCCTCCATATTCCCTCCCTCCAGTCTGCTTGATATCTCTCCCATTCCCTCCCTCCTCCATGCCTCCCTCCCCATGTCTCCCAGCATCCTAGGCCAGGTTCCCCTGTTCATGTAAACTTTGATACATGTTGAGGTTATCATTAGCTTAGCCATCTACCATACTGTTTCCGATTGTATTCTAGCTTCCACAAATGAGAGAAAACATTCAGCCCTTGAGTCTGAGTTTGGGATATTCACTTAGCATGATTTTTTCCATCTCCATCCATTTGGCTGCAAAAGCTGTAATATCGTCTTCTCTAATGGCCAAGTAGATTCCATTGTATATATGTACCAAAGTTTTTGAATCCACTTCTCAAGTGAGAGGCATCTGGGTGGGTTCCATAGTCTAGCTATAGTAAATTGAGCTGCTATAAACATTGAAGAAGCCACATCACTATAATATGCTGATTCTAACTCTTTTGGGAAAATACCCAGGAGTGGGATAGCTGGGTCATAAGGTGGTTCCATCCTTAATTTTTTGAGGATTTTCCACACTGCTTTCCATAGTGGCTGAACCAGTTTGCAGTCCCACCAGCAATGTGACAAGTGTTCCTCTCTGCCCACAGCCAGCAGAGAGTATTGTACAGCCAGCATCTGTATTGTTGATATTCTTCATTTTTGCCACTCTGACAGGAGTGAGGTGGAATCTCGGTGAAGTTTTGATTTGCATTTTTTTTTTATTGCTAGTGATGTAGGGCATATTCCCATATATTTATGGGCTTTCTGGACTTCCTCCACTGAGAAGTTTCTATTTAGTTCTGTAGCCCATTTATTAATTGGATTATTTGTGATCTTGGTGTTTAGTTTGAGTTCTTTGTATATTCTGGATATTAGCTCTGTCCAAGGTGTAGCAGGCAAAGATTTTCTCCCATTCCATAGGATCTCTCTTGACACTCTTGACCAATTTTTTAGCTGTGCAAAAGCTTTTTAGTTTAATTGCATCCCATTAATTTATTCTTGACTTTAATGCTTGCCCCATGGGAGTAGTGTTAAGGAATATGGTGTGGACCATGGTGTGGACCCCTGTGTCATGTGTTGATCCTACTTCTTTGTCAAGCAATTGTAAAATTGCTGATTTAATATTCAGATGAACCATTTTGATTTTTTTTTTTTTTTGGTGCAGAGGGAAAGGTAAGGATCCAATTTCACTTGTCTACATATGAGTGTCCAATTTGTCCAATACCATTTGTTGAACAGGCTATCTTTCTTCCACACTATGCTTTTGCCCCCTTTATCAAATATCAAATAGTTAAAGGTATGGGCGTTTGTCTCAGAATCCTCTGTTATATTCCATTGATCTTCAGTTCTGTTTTGATACCAACACCATGCTGTTTTTATTACTATTGCTCTATAGTATAATTTCAGGTCAGGAATTGAGAAACCACCTGCTCTTTCCTCCTTGCTGAGTAATGTTTTGGTAATTCTGGGTCTTCTGTGATTCCAGATGAATTTGAGAATTGCTTTTTCTATATTCGTGAAGAATGACATTGGTATCTTGATGGGGATTGCATTAAATCTGTATAGGGCTTTGGGTAGAATGGTCATTTTGATGTTACTGATTCTACCTAACCATGAACATAGAATGTTTTTCCATCTACTCGGGCCTTCTGCAATTTTATTTTTTTGAGTTTGATAGTTTTTGTTGTAGAGGTCTTGAAAATCCTTTGTAAGATTGATGCCCAAGTATTTTATTTTTTTTGGAGAAGATGGTGAATGGGACAGATTTCCTGATTTCTTCTTCCGTGGGTTTGTTGCTGGCGTATAGGAAAGCCAGTGATTTATTGGCGTTGATTTTATAGCCAGCCACTCTCTGCTGCCTTTTGCCTAGCCATGTTCCTTTCCTCTTTCATGGGGCCATATGCTGTCAGTTTCTCTTGCAGCTCTTAAAATGAAAACATGGAATGACACCTGGTATTTCCTAATTAACAGTATTATACAGACAGCTTTAGAATCTCACCCTGTGCAGCTGGGCTCTGTGACTTTGGCCACATTTCTGGCTTCCAGAGATTATCCCACTGATGTGGCTTCCTTGGATTGAAGAGAGGCTTTTTTATATTTCTACTTCCTGTTTTGAGTTCCTATAATTTCATGAGTTATTTGGGGATTAAAATAATATAGTTTATAGTAGGTTCAGATGTGTGTATATGTATATATATGCATATACATGCATATGTATATATTTAAAGAATAGTGAAAGAAAGCGAGGAACAATTTTATTTAGTTTGTCATGTGGTCTTTGTTGCTCT
This sequence comes from Aplodontia rufa, assembly GCA_004027875.1. Taxonomy (NCBI): domain Eukaryota; kingdom Metazoa; phylum Chordata; class Mammalia; order Rodentia; family Aplodontiidae; genus Aplodontia; species Aplodontia rufa. The sequence continues at coordinate 25,174 of PVKS010019194.1, forward strand.
GAGACTTTGCTGTGTATGTGATGCTGGGATTTGAACTTGGGCACTTGCGCATGCAAGGCAAGTACTGTAACCGCTGAGCCACTGCTCCAGCCGCCAGGTGTATATTTTTATTCTTAATTCAGTTATACTATGACCTGACCACGAGATTTTGCAGTATGCACTGTTGTCACTTCATGTCTTCATAGTGCATGAATGAAACCATCAATGGTTCATTTAATAAGCATAAAATAGAATCATACCGTGTTTTTTGGTACGTACTGACATACAGCTTGAAGTTTGTGTTACTTAAGGGCCAATGTTTTATTTAAAAAATCCCTGCTTTTCTATTAGTGCAGGACCTTATAACATTTTTACTTATTAATATAAATATATGTAAATATATGTAAAATACTTTCAGGAACAACTGGAAATCATAGGACCAGAATTTTGCACATTGCTCGGTCTGGGAGGAATGTAACTTTGCTCAAAGTGTAATGATCGTAATGACCATGTGCTTCGTATATGCTGCTGTTTTCTTTAGTGGGTATCTATATAATACAAATCTGTCATGGCCTGGGGATTCTATAACCTGAAGCACTCTATAATGTGTCCCCTGCCCACACTATATCATTCATATTTTTATACATAAATATTACGTATACCATATATGTAATATCTGTAATTTTCCTCCTAATTTGATTGCTACTCCCATGGTACCCAATGTATTCCTCTTCCTGCTGTGTAGGACTCATTTCCTTACTTTTCTTGGTATGCATTTGATTATTTTAAAATTATACTTTCAGGGAAAATCCAGATGTTGGATTCCTTCCTACTCAGCTTAGGATTCCTGGTGACAGAAAAGACTGTAAATCTCTCAGTTCAGCAGGAGGTGAGTTGCAGATAACAAAATGGGCAGCAGTTGCTCCTGGAAAGTGGTGTGTAAGCCTCTGTGTTGCTCTTTATGAACTCCTTCTCTCAGGCTCTCAAGACTCTGAACTGCATCTTGCATGGTGTACCTCGTGAACAGAGAAGAAAGCTGCCTTTGTCAGAAGGCGCGAGTCATTTTATGTAAGTGACCTTGTACTTGGCTATGTGATGTTGCAGGGGCAAAATCTCTGCTTGGTTCTCCTTGTATCATATTGCTTGGTTCCTCTCTTCAGGGAGTGCTTTGTGCACCTGGTAGGCCCCAGGCACTGTAGGGGAAAAGGGTAGATGTTGCTAGACTTTTCTTGTTTCTGAATACAGGGAATTTTGTTGTTTTGTTTTGAATCAAAATTGAGAGAAAATACTTTCTTGGGCAGTGGATTATTTTTTGACAGTGAACATGAACTACATTAATGACTCACAGAAGAAGGCCAGGAGTACAGACCCTAGAGCCAGACTGCTTGGCTTTGAGTCCTGGCTTCGCCACTACTCCAGTCGTATGTGAGCATGGCCATAGCCTCGTTCTACCTCAGTTTTGTTGACCTGAGTGTGAAGTGGAATGAATAGTAACACCTGCTTGACAGTTACTGGACAGATTAAATTGGGGAAGCCATCGAAAGGGATTAGCACGTGATCTGGTAAAGAGTAAATGCTCCACGGTAACCGATCATCAGCTAAACCAATAGGGTTTGGAATTTGTATCAATTTTCAAGTGATAGATTTTTTTTTTATTTTTTGGTGACTCTGGCAGTTAAATAGTTTCTTGGGATGTAAAATGTGAAGGTGAGGTTGGCACTCTGGCCAAGGAAAGGGCAAAACCACCCTCCTTTGTAATTTGAATCTAAACCTGTGATTGGCCCACATCTTCACGGCACCCATCATTCATGTGACACAGGCATGGCTCAGGTGTCCGCTGTAGTGCAGAGCCTAGAGAGGTGATCGGCAAGCATGGAGCTCACTGCCATCGTGACTGCTCATTTAACCAGTCTTTGCAGAACGTAGCTTTTCTTACAAATAAACAATAAACCATATTTGTTTAGTACATCAGTGAAGTCAATACTCTTTATTTACTTCATTAAATATGGTCTTACAGTTAGGAGGGAATCATTATCAAACAATCAAGAACAAATGTATAATGATAGAGCAAGCCTAGCCTGATGCCATTCCATAGTTTCCCCCCTAGGGTTCACCATGGTTCCATGTTCCCCCTATTGAAGCCTCATGTTAATTGGACTTCTCATGGAAGTAGAAGGTTCCCCTCTGAGTTGTTGATTTCCCCCATACTCCCTCCCTCTGTATACTTGATATCCTTCCTATTCCCCCCTGCCTGCCCCCTCCCTATGTCCCCCAGCATCCAAGGCAAGGTTCCCCCTGTTGGTGTAAAAATTCATACATGTTGAGGTTATTATTAGCTTAGCCATCTATCATACTGTTACTGATTGTGTTCTAGAGAGAGGGACAGTGAGAGGAAGAATCGATTTTATTTTTTTATGTGACCTTCATTGTTCCGAAACTTCATTACATACATGGGGTTTGAATTTGCGTACTCGCACGTGCCAGGCAAGTGCTGTAACCACTGAGCCACTGCTCCAGCCTGCAGTCATCACTCTCAGTGATATAATTACATTTGGAGAGGAGCTGACCTGATGTTTCCTAAGTTTCTAAACTAATCCTAGAAAATCGAGACTGTTCTAGACTCCAGGTCAGAGGGAAAACTGGCAAGCATAAAGTTAAGCAGGAATCTCCATGGTACTGTCTTCAGGCTTTTAGTTAATAGTAACAAATCGGCCCATTTATTCCAAGAAGCTGAACTAACGCAAAGTTTCTTAACAAATCTCTTCTTTAAAACAGATTATCAGACATTAAAAAAATCAATATCATGCTTGCAAGTATTTAGTCAGAACTGTAAAATGTATATACCATATGGAAAATTCTAAAATGAATATATAAGAACTTAATCTCGTTGTGTCTGTAAATTGATCAGTTTTGAAAAATACAATTAAACTGCTCATAGTTTAGCCTCACACAACCAAGTGTCCAATTATGTAAAAGGATATAAACCATTATACACTGGTGAAAGGATTGATCTTGTAACTCCAGAGCTATATTAGATGAAACCTCAGGACCACCAGATTAAAGTTACTTTACAGAGAAGGAAATAGAACTTGAAAATGTATAGTAGCTCCAGCTTTGCAATAAAAACCCCACATAGATAATTAACATAAACTTGAAGATTTTTCCATCAAAAATGTATTATGAGCAACTTAAATTCTGGTGTTGAATATGAAATCATCTTAAAAATATGTATCTTGGTCTTAAAATTGGATGCATGTCTGAAAATTCTACCTCTTGATCTTCATTTCAGTAAAATGTGACCTATCTAAATGTTTCAGGAGAAACCTCGCACGGACAATCTTGACTGTGGGTGGTAAGAGCTAGTTAGTTTTAAATACTTACAATATTAAATATCGGACACTTTAAAATGAGCTCCTGAATCAATTATGGTCAAGTTGAAGATAGTAATTGAGATTGTTTTAAATTTATTTTGAGAGATTTGGCATGGGGAAAATCATAGTAATCGGTGCATGCTTACTTAGTCCCCAGTTAACTGCTGTCAAATTTTGTTTTGCTGCTTTTGCTTCAAATGAAATCCTTTAAATCAGTTACAAGTGAAGTCCTCTGTGTCCATGTCCCCAATTCTGTCCCCCTTTCTTTGACTTGGATTTAGTTTTCATTCCTTGGCATATTTTTCTACTTGTTCTCTACATATTTATAGGCAGAATATATTAACATTTTGCAGTTAAAGACATAAATGCCATCCTTACAACTCCTTTTTACTCTTAAAATACTTGAGATTTGACATATCGATACATGTAGTTTTAGTTTACCTACTGTGAAATGTCACAATGGATCTTAGAAATATTTTTAAGGCTTTGCGGTGATGTAATTTGATTACTACTTTAATATACCTAAAATATAAAATATTTACAACTTAAATACGCTGTATTCTGACCTGTGATGTGTAATTTTTTCTCCTAACAATTCTTAAACATAACTTAAATGATTTTAATTGCTCCAGGAAATACCATCTTAAAACTGCAAGATACAATGCTAGTCTTCTAAGATGAAATTCATTTTTTTCTCATCTTAAAATTAGTGTGCTCTGATTATACTTGTTAGTGGGATTTATTATATATTCATACATGCATATGATAAAACTATAATTTGGTCACTATTGTTCCCCAGTATTTTCCCTCCCCTCTTCTCTCCCTGACCCCTTTGTTCAACTGGTTTGTCTTTGATTTTTTTTTTTTTTTACAATCTTCTTCCCACCACCACCCCACCCCTTTCTTAGTTCTCTCTTGATTCCACAAATGAAAAAAAAATACAACCCTTGATCCTGAGTTTGCTTATTTCACTTTACATGATATTCTCAGATTCCATCCATTTTCCTACAAATGAAATAATTTCATACTTTGTGTCTGAAGAAAACTCCATTGTGTATCTAGACCATTTTCTTTATCCATTCATGGATGGAATTTGTTAGAGCAGGTGCTAACTTTGGAACCTGCGGGTTCTGTTGCTTTGTGTCCAGGATTATCTGCTGTTTTTACTTGACAGACTATGACCAGCAGGTTGCTCTTTCTGAGGCATTGTGTAGAATGACACCTAGAACATTGAGGGGTGACCTTGTCCATCAGTGGTTTGATGATGATGTCCTTGCTGAAGCTTTCAAAGAAATCAAGGATCGAGAATTTGAGACGGTGAGATTCTTGGTCATAAAAAATATAAATCCCGATTAGTTGATATTTGTTAAACATCTCTTAGTCCTTTACTGTGTCCTTGGCAGAGATTTCTCTTTGTTGACTATAGTTATGAGAACAGAAGTTTAAGAATAGCTACTTAGCAGTGAAACAATTTGGAGACAACGTGAAGCCGGCGGGGAGATGAAGACAGGGCTCTGAGACTGAGGAAGGAACTATGTGAATCTGATGGATGGGAGAGGGAAATAGTTTTCAGTAAAGCTCAAAGAGTGGGAAGAGAATTGCAGAAGGAAAGAGCATTTGAGGGGCTGGAGCTGTGGCTCAGTGGTTGGAGCGCTTGCCTGGCATGCACGAGGACCCAGGTTCAAACATAGCACCGTGTACACAGCTAAGTGTCAGGGAAACAAAAGGTAGATGAAAAAAAAGAAAAAAGCATTTGTGCCTCATGGGGCACAGCTACAGCAATGGCAGGAGACTGATGTTAGCATAGTGCTCTAGAGGCCAGGGAGTATCATGGGATGGTTGTGATGTGAGCCAGGCAGCCTAGACGATTCAGAGGAACAATACTTCCCAGTGTGTACTGTGGTCATGTCTTCGAGTAGCACAAAAAATAGTTTTACAGCTTTCTTGTGTATCTAATTGTATCCTAAAAGAGCCAACACATTTTTCTTCCAAATTTCAAAAAGCTCCTAAAGTGAGGGTTAGATTCTTAGAGAAAGGTAAAACTCATAACAGTGATCATGTTAATAAGACCTTTCTGGTTCAACCTGCCATGTAATCAGGATTAGCACGTGACTCAAATCTTATTAAATCTGAACTTTTTATATTTATCTCTAACTCTGCCATATACTGAGTAGGTGTTCAGCCAGATTCAGGGTAATCTAAATGGAACGCATGTGAGCTTTGGGGCTGTTCCGGACTTAGGCTTGAGTCCCACCACCCTGACTTATATGATGCAGGTATCTTGGCCAGGTAGTTGACTTGTGAAGGCAATGTCCTCACCTAGAAAATGGGAGTAGAACCCACCTCAAAAGAATGAGCCATGGGAGAAATGGAAATCTCCTGGGATTAGTCTCCCTTTATCATTTCCTCATCTGCAGGGAAATTTGTCTACAGTAGGAGAAAAATAATTATCTTGTTTCCAAAATCATTTCCAATCCCCAGGGCTATCAACTTCTTAAAAAATTTTTTGAGAGGGACAGTGAGATTTTTAGTTTTCCATGTGGCTTTTGTTGCTTTGACACTCGGCTATCTATGTGTTGCTGGGGTTTGAACCCACGTCCTTGCGCGTGCCAGACAATAGCTGTAACTGTTAAGCCATCACTCTAGCCCAGCTATCAAATTCTTAAATTGAATTGTTCTCAATTAAGGAAAATTGGCAATGGAAAACGCACCCAGATAAACCTAGTTGCTACATGTTGTGTCAGCTGTGCTGGACAGATAAGGGAGGGGATACCAAGTGGGTTAAATATTATAATGTTGGTGTTTCCCCTTGATTAATCTTCTGACCCAATGAAGCAATTGTACATACAACTTTTGGAGACCTTAAGTATTCCTTAGCTACAAACGTACTAATGCTGGGATGAGGAGCTTATCTTTCCAGAAATACATGCCTGGAATCTTCTCTTTGTGGTACAAAATATTGTTAATTCAAAGGAATGAGTCGGTGTGAAGTCTGGTGAAGTTATTGGAAGCAAACACTGGCCTTTGCCTGCTGGTTAGGGCAGTAATAAAGATATCTCGATTTTTAAAAAAAATTTTATTGAGGAATTGAGTTATTTTACAATCATAAATGAATAGACAGTAACAGTATGATATACATATATTGATTTTTTTAAAATGTCATTTGTTTTAAAGGACATTCGACTCTTTCTCAACTTCCTCAACAATAGACTTGGTGAGAAAAGAAGGTGAGCTTGGCTCTCTGGGTAATGTTTTCTGGACTAGTTTATGTTCTAGAAATGCCTAATATCCTCCAAGAAGGTCTAGGAACTTTCTCTTTAGGAGAGAATATAGGATCCAGTTTTTATTGAATATAATTCTGTGGTTCATTGATTAGAAATCTAAGATCAGATCCTCTCTGCCTTGTGACTCATTGGAGTGTTTAAAAAATTATCTGCCTTCAGTATGTTTTATTTTGTGTGATTTGGCTTATTTTGGGTGTTGAAAATTTAACCTAGGGGCAATTTGCCACTGAATCACACCCTAGTCTTTATTTTTATTTAATTTTGAGATGGATGTCTCACTAAGTTGCTTAGGTCCTCACTAAGTTGCTGAAGCTGGTCTTGAACTTGTAACCTTCATGTCTCAGCTCCAGAGCTGCTGGGATTACGGGCATGCACCACCTGTATTGTTGGCATATTTATTTTTGACAAGGCATCCTTTAGTGATTCTGTAGATCTTAAGAGCAAAGTTGTACAGACTGAGGTCACTGGGGCTACGTGTATCATGGATGGTTACATCTTTGAGATGGTAATTGTTAAATTCACTCCTTCCTTTAGGAATCTTGTAATTGGGTTGAGTTTTAGTACTAGTAAACCTGTCTTGTAGACTTCCAGTACAAGAGCAGATTTCCATCTTTAGGATTGAGACCCCCTATGGTTCTCTGTAGAAGGAGGCTTATTGGCTAGTTATAGATGGTTGTTCCAGAACATTTGTAGGGTGTGTGTGGGGTTCATCCTTTTTAACTGTGAGCTGTTTTGCAGGGTCTATTCATTTCCATGTATTGCTGCTTTTGCTGATGAGCATGAGGTATGGTTGTTTCTCTGGGGGTCTGGAGGGTGGTGTGCAAGGAAATCCACAGTCAGGTTTACATAGTTAGGCCAGACTTCTCATTACTCAGAAGGGATTTTTAGAAAGTTGGCCAACTTCTAGTGATCTCAACATTCAAACTGATCATGCTATACCCTAACTAAGATGCATGGCCAGTGAAGTTAAGGGCTCTACTATTACTACTGTTCAAAGGAATTTTATTATAGTAACCTTGCCTGATTTTGCCCCATTCATGGGTAACGTCTATGCCTAGGCTGGTGGATGGGTGGCATCTTGTGTGCCTAGGCTGGTGGATGGGTGGCATCTTGTGTGCCTAGGCTGGTGGATGGGTAACACCATCTATACCTAGACTGGCTTCCCTCCTACTTGATGCTTCCCTCTTTCCTGACCAACTGAGACCATACTTCTTTCTATCTACCTTGTCATCAAAGTGCAAGGAACATCAGTACAAGCTACCTTTAAAAATGAAGGACCTTCATAGCATGAGTACTTGATAAGATATAGTATACAGATACAGTATATAGTTTTTTTGTACCTTGTACTTTGGCCAAGGTTGACCAGCTGCTTTTCACCCCCTTCTGTTTCTAGAGGAACAGGTTCCATCATTCATAATCCTTAGTGTCTCACAATCTATAGTGTCTCATCTGCAGGGTGACATTTTCAGGGGTCTTAGACTCTTGACTCAACTGGGGGTTCCTGGACCCTGTCTTTAGAATGTCCTCACTAATCAACTTTCAGCTTATGACTACACTACAAATCCCTTCTGTCCAGAACTGATGTTAGTAGACTGATCTTCATATCTCGACTTGGCCTGTTTTCATTTGGGGGTCTGAGGTTTCCTCTCTCTACTTGGCTCTGACTCCCAAACTTCTATCCACTTCAATTGGGGCCCTCATGCTGGCTTCTAATGGCATATGTTGTGAGCAAAGACTTCCATTCAACTCTGTATTAAAAAGCAGGCACGTATGATAAGATGTCCAAACAGTATTTATTGGAAAAGTAGGTTGTAGAATAGTACATCTAGTGCTTGCTCTGTTGCTGGAGATGAGAACTTCATTTATATGCAGGATGAATATCCCTAATCCAAAAATGTGAAATGCTCCTATATTAAAAGCTTATTGAATGCTAGTGTGCACCACAAGTGGACAATTCTACATCTGACTTCATGTGATACAGTCAAACCACAGTGTACTAAAAATACTGTCTAAAATGACCTTTGGCCTATGTGTACAAGGAGATTATGGTACATCAATGAATTTTGTGTTTAGACTTGGGTTGCCTCCCCAAGAAATCTCATTACATACTGGAAATACTCCAAAGTCTGGACAAAGTTGGAAATGCTTTAGTTCCAAGCATTTTGGATAAGGGATACTCGACCAGAACTTCCTGATACATGTTTACAAAATCTATGGGGAGGGGGACCGGGGAGGAGAAAGGCATTGCTAATAGTGCCTGTTGATAGGTACCTACGGGAAGTTAGGCAGAGGAGGTGTTCACTGTTCCTGCAAACACAACACTGTTTGAATCTTTTCCTCTCCCTTTTTACCATAGGCATGTATTATAATTATCAGTTCAAATGAAAATAATTTGAACTTCCCAAGTCTTAGCTCTACTCTAGTAGATGGCAACTTAGATGACAGATCACCTTTATTTGAGTACAATACCTCCTTTTCTAGAAGTTTCCATCTAGGTATAGCATAGATTGTTACTGCTTCCCCGTGCAACTGATTTCTCCATGATTCTTACCAGGAAAAAGAATTGTGCGGCTAGAATCATCTGATACATGTAAACAGCCATTAAACATGCTAAGGTCAGGGATTTTATTAGAAATGGCTTGGTCATACAAAGTTCGTCTGTTTTGCACCAATGAGTCAGGTAATAAAACGGATAGTGCTATTCCAGGAAAAGCTCAAGTTCTTTTTTTAATTAGTATTTTTTTATTTGACCCTGTAGCATAAATATTTTTGTGTATGTAATTCATGTTGAATTTCTCTTCCAGATGAGAAAACCAGACGATGAAAAATTAGAGAAATTTTGGATTGATTTCAACCTAGGAAGTCAGAGTGTAACTTTTTATATACACAATGCTGAGGTAATAAGCCTTATTCCCCTACTAGACTTTCATATCCAGATTATTACTGTGCTCTTACTCAAAAGTCTCACCTGTTTACTTTCCTCCAAGAGTGCTCTGTGGGACCCAGTGAGACTTTCAAAGGAAGCAGTTACCAACTTCAGTGTGATAGGTAAGACAACAATGATTTGAAACTTCACCACATTTAAGTCTGTATTTTTGTTTTTAAATATACATATATTATATAAATAATATATATGTATATATAAATAGTATGAGTTTAGTTACATAAAGAACAGATTTTGATTGTACTGTGGGGGAGAGAGGAAAGGCTGTGTGGTAGACTGTTCTCTAGGCCAGGCCTTGAGGGCATAGTATTGGTGACCCCTTTGCTTTGTGAGTTTGCGGTTCAACTACTTGCCTAATTTTCTCATTTCAAACAGATTAAAAGCAGGAGTGCTGCCAGGTGTTGTAGGTGTGCACCTGTAATTCCAGTGACTGGCGAGGCTGAGGCAGGAGGATTGCAAGTTCAAAGCCAACCTCGGCAATTTAGGACCTGAGCAACTTTGCAAGACCCTACTTCAAAATAAAAAGGGCCGGGAATGTAGCTTAGTGGTAAAGCACCTCTGAGCTCAATCCCCAATACCAAAAATTAAATCAATCAGAACTTCCACATAACTTTTCTAGAAACTGACATCAATACATAATCCAGTGATTCCACTTCTAGGTATATGTGCAAAAGAACTGAAAGGAGAATGTTGAACCGTACACCTATGTTCACAGCAGCATTGTCCACAACAGCTGAAAGTTGGAAATACGTCATCCATTGAGGAATGAAGGGTATAAAATGTGCTCGACGCATGCATGTCATGGGATATTATTGAGCTTTAGAAGGGATAGAAATTCTGACACGTATTACAACATGGAGGAAATATCAGGTCATTCTGATAAGTGATTTTAAGCCAGTTCCAAAATGAAAAAATATAGATTCCAATATATGAGCTATTGTGTAGTCAGATCCATAGACAGGAAGTGGACTGGTAGTTGTGCGGTGTGGGGAGGGAGAAATGGATAGCTATAGTTCAGGGGGGACCTAGGTTCAGTCTTGCAAGATGAAACAGGTCTGGAGATCCTGTTGTCCAACAGTGTGCGTATGCTGACACTGCTGAACTGTACCCTTAAAATGTTTATGTACCTGTTAAAAAGTAAAAAATGACTAGGATGGTAAATTTTTCTTTAGGTTTTTGGGTCACAATTGGAAAAAAGTTCTGGTGTGGCTCTTCTCTCCTACAGAGTTGCAGTAATGACTGATCAATGAGTTTACCCACGCCTGTGCCCCTAACTCTATTTCAGCCTCGGTCCTCTGACCCTCCTTAGACTTCCTTCACTCACCCTTCATCTCAGGTTGGTGGACAGTGTGTAGTGGCTGTCATTTTGGTTGTAATCATACTTGATCACATTTCCTGAATTAGGTATTTAAAAAAGAGGATAAATTTTCACACACACGCATTCTCCTTTTTAAAGAGAGGGACAATAAGAGAATGAATTTGTTTTTCATATGGCTTTCGTTGCTCCCACACTTCATTGTGTACATGGTGCTGGGGCTCAAATCCATGTCCTTATGCATGCCAGGTAAGCCCCAGAACTGCCAAGCCACCGCTCCAGCCCACATACATATATTTTTAAGTAACTGGGTTTACTAAAGAGTTAAAACTAAACACTACAGAACTATTTTATGTTTCTTTGAACAAAGGGTTCAAGGAGCTTACAGATTTATGTAAAAATTATTGAAATGGAAAATTGGAACCTAGATAAGATTGTCTACTTGAAGGCTAATCTGAAATGGCCACAATGGAGATTCACTTTTGTTTTGTGGTGGGATCAAATCCCAGGGCCTCACACATGCTAGGCAAGTGCTCTACCACTGAGCTCCACCCCAGTCCAAGATTCGCAATTGCTGTTTAGCTTCCTGGAAGCCAGGGTGAAAAAGGAAAAATGACCTGTAAACATCTCTCTAAATGAAAATCAGAGTATATCACAAATGCAAATGAGGAGTAAGGTGTGTAGTGATCACCTGCCTATTAACTTAAGATACATAGGATATCATTGATAATAGTACATAAGGACCTCCTTGGATTTTGTCACTGGGGGTACCCTTAACATTGCTCTTCTGACTTTAAGGTCCTCGAAACTTTGTAGTTTTTAACAATTTGTTTGTCAAAGTTAATATTCCGTACTTCATTAGTACATCATACTTCTGTGACATTTTATAACTAAGAATTCCTCATGGTATCTTACAGAAGTAGGTGTTGCTGTTTTCATTTCTATAGCAGAGGAAAAGAACAACTGCTGCCAGTAGGACTGTGATCTTGTCAGTAGAGGAAAGGAAGTGGGTCAGCCGAGATGAGGGAGGAGGGAAGTGCTGGGAAGGGATAGTTGTCAAATTATATTGCTATATTGTATGCATGCATGAATGTGTAACAACAAATCCCAACAATGTGTACAACTATAATGCACCAAAAATGTGGGGAAAAGACTTCAACAAATTTCTTAATAAAAAAAAAAATTGAACAATAAAACAGGTTTCCAATGAAACAATACATTTATATTCTGAAAATTAGATGTACCCCTAGAGCCCCAACTAATTGCCTAACCCTTATCCCTCCCCTGCTTCCCAATCTCTTCAAATGCCTTACATTGTGTGTCACTACATCTTTTCAGGGTTTAATACATGACAGTTGACGGCCTTTGACACTGGCCAGGATCTAGCTCCAGCCTCCACAGATGAGTGAGGACATTCCACTCTTGGATCTCTGGGTTATGCTGATTTCACTCAGCATAATTTCTTCCATAGCCATCCATTTACCTTCAAAGGCTGCAATATCTTTGTTTCTAATTGCTGAGTAAAATTCCATGGTATATATGTACCACAGTTTTTGGATCCATTCATCCAGTGAGGGACATCTGGGTTGTTTCCATAATTTAGCTATTGTAAATTGAGCTGCTATGAACATAGATTTTGCTGTGTTGCTGTAATGTGCTGATTCTAAATCGTCTGGAAAAATAACCAGGAGAGGAATAGTTGGGTCGTATGGTGGGTCCATCTCCATTTTTTTTTTTTTTTGAGGATTCTCCACACTGCTTTCCAGAGGGGCTGTACCAGTGTGCAGTTCCACCAACAGTGTGCTAATGTTCCTATCTCTCCACAGCCCCTCCAGCATCTATTATTGTTTTCTTCATCTTTGCTATTCTGACTGGCGTAAGGTGATATCTTAATGTGGTTTTCATTTGCATTTCTCTGATTACTAGTGATTTGGAGCACTTTCTCATGTATTCATTGGCTTGATCAATGTCCTGTGTTGAGAAGTTTCTATTTAGCTCTTTGGCCCATTTATTGATTGGGCTGTTTGTGTTTTTGTAGTTGATTTTTGAGGATTTTGTAGATTCTGGATATGAGACCCCTGTGAGAGGAATCACAGCCCATGATTCTCTCCAATTCGGTAGGAAACCTCTTGACTCTTTTGATTATTTCCTTGGCAGTGCAAAAGCTTTTTAGCTTTATGAAATCCTATTCACTGATTTTTGACTTTACTTCCTTCACTTTAGGAGACATGTTGAGAAAGTCTTGGGCTATTCCAAAATGCTGAAGTGTTAGACCTAATTTGTCTTCCGTCAGTTGCAAGGTAGCTGGTTTAATTCCTAGTTCCTTGATCCATTTTGATTTGATTCTCATGCAAGGAGAAAGATAAGGGCCTAATTTCAACTTTCGGCAAGTGGCTGACCAGTTTGTCCAGCACCATTTGTTGAATAGGCTGTCTCTCCTCCATCTAATATTTTTGTCCCCTTTGTGTAAAAAAAAAAAAAAAAATCAGATGCTTAAAGATTTGTGGGTTTTCAGGGTCTTCTATTCCATTAGTCTTCCTTCCTATCTTGATAGGAAGGAAACAAAGCTGTCTTTGTTACTACAGCTCTATAGTATAGTTTTAGATCTGGTATAGCAAACTGCCTGTTTTGTCTTTCTTGCTAAGAGTTTGATTTTGTGTACATAGACCTTCTGGCTAGGAAGTTGGCAATATATGTTGGAAAC
>PVKS010019195.1:0-38790 GCA_004027875.1 Aplodontia rufa
CCGGCCTCCTCTCCCCCTGGGCCTCGGCCACGCCTCCAGCAGCTCCCCGGCCTCCTCTCCCTGGGCCTCGGCCACGCCTCCTGCAGCATCCCGGCCTCCTCTCCCCCTGGGCCTCGGCCACGCCTCCTGCAGCTCCCCGGCCTCCTCCCCCAGGCGCGCCTCACCGCCGCCCACGGTCTGCGGGGTCTGCGGGGCCGGACGGCCGGGCCTGCACCTGGGGACCGCGCCTCTGCCCGTCCGCGCCGTTTTTGCCTCGCGCGACCCGCACTCACCGGGCGGCCCGGTCAGGAACACGTGTCGAGCCATGCCGGGGTCGCGCGCTCGCCGCCGCCGCCGCCGCCGCGTCGGGGTCGGCTCCGCCCACGTGGCAGAGGTCCCACCCCCGACGCAGGAAGCCCCTCCCCGGCACGCACCTCTTTCTGCGCATGCTCCGCCGGGGCGTCTCTGCCGTAACTCCCGGTCCCTGGGGCGGGAGCGAACTCTGAGCGGCCGGTGCTGCGACCCACGTGGGCTCCGCTGCCCCGGGGCCGCCCTCGAGCTGCAGTTCCCCCAGGCCGCGGCTCAGCCCCTCTGGGGCAGGTTTGGGCCTGGGGCCTTCCCAACCGAGCCCTCTCAGCTGCGTTGCCACTGCGTGTGCAGCCGCGCGCACGGGAGCGCTAAGCTCTCCGGGCCTGGATCCACCTTCGGAAGACAGGGTTGCAGCGGATCTGAGGCCCGAGTGGGCGTTCGTTGCGGTCTGGAAACAGACGGCATGCTGAGCTGAGCTGTAGGTGCAGAACGGAGCTGCAGAATGTGGAACAAAAGGCCGACGGGTTTTCACCCAGTTCCCCCGGTGTGTGGTTAGAGCAGAAGGAACTGCTGTGCTGACCCACGTAGGCCAGGGGAACAACTGGCCTCCTGGGAAGGGAAGTTCAGGAATTCAGTCCACACTGGAGCATTTGGACTTGGGCGGGGCCTCAGCATCCTTAGCCTTTTTCCAGGAAGTTCCTAAGTCCCCCTGAGTTTGAGAGGCCCTGGTTCCGGTGGACTGGTGTCCCCCGCCACGCTGGGAAGCCAGGCTGGCCTGCATTCCACCACACACAGGGCAAGTCCACACACCCCCACTGGAGGGAGTCCTCAGGCAAAGAATTTCGTTGCTCCTGCCTCAACCACTTAAGGTTTCCACCCGCAGAAAGAAGTAGCCAAGGCCTTGGACCAGAATTACCTGCAAACACTTCCAGTCTAACGTGTACAGTTTAACTCGTGATCAGTCGTTCTCCTTCCTGGCTGAGAAAGCAATTTCAGGGAGTGCTCAGCTTAATTGGTTTGTGCCCACGCAGAAGACCTCCTGGAATCCATTAGCCTGCAATCACGTGGCCTCAGTTTCTTGCTTGAAACAAACAAAAATAAGAGTCAGGCTTATAAGATACTAGCTGTCACCACCATTTCTGCAACACGGACAACAGTATACTGTATATATTATTTATCAGCCCAAGAGGCCGTGTAAGGTAGGGCCTTCCATCCACAGCTCCCACCTGCATGACAACTGGAGTAAATGAACAGAATGCAGCCAAGTAAACCCATAGAAGGATCTTAAGAAAAAGGAAACATTTATGCAATCAATGTAGCTCTTCTTCTAAAATACTAATTCTATTTTTTTTTAAAGAGTGACAGAATCAATTTTATTTTTTCATCTGGTTTTTGTTTTTCCAACAGTTGGTAGTGTAAGTGGGGTTCGAACCCAGGTCTTCCACATGTCAGGCAAGCACTCTACCATTGAGCCACCCTCCAACTCTAAAGTACCAATTCTAAATGTTAATCATGTAACACTTTCCTTCACCCATCAGCAGTCTGGAAGGGGCTCCCTGGAAGCACGTTGTGATTCTCTCTGCCGGGGCTTGTGCCATCAGTATACGCAGCGCAAAGATATATCAAAACAAAAACCAGAGATCCCATGTCTCAGGGAAGACAAAGATAATTCTTCCTTACGTGGATGTTCTTTATCTGATAAAAACTACTTTGGGGCTGCTGGAGCAGTGGCTCAGTGGCCCTATTTTTACAGTGCTTGCCTGGCATGCACAAGTATGTGAGTTCAAATCCCAAAACCACATACACAACAAAGTTTCAGAGCAATGAGAGCCACATGGAAAACTAAATAAAATTGATCCTCTGTCTCTCTCTCTCTCTGTCCCTCTCGCTCGGGAAAAAAAAAAAACTATTTTGGGGGTGGCTTCAGGCATGTTTCCACTCCCTGATAATTGATTGGACAATAATCTGTATGGTCTGCTTTTGTGTTGTACCACACAGCTACATCAATAGCACAGGTTAAATACCCCTGTCTTCTAGAGATTAGTTAGAGGACAGTGTAATTAGCAACAAAACACCATGCTACTGAATGGAATTTCCTCTTGCCACCCAATCAAGGTGCTATGGACTGAACGTGCCCCCAAATTAATACTGAAATACCACCCCCAGTGCGATGGATCAAGAGGTGAGTAGGGCATGAATGGGATGCACGCTCTTGCCAATGGGTGGAAGAGAGCTCTGCTGTCCCTGCTCCCTGCCGGATGAGGGCACCCAGAGAAGATAATGTTGGCAAACCAGGAAGAGGCCTTCCCTGAAAACCTGAGGATGTCTGCACCCTGCTTTGGGGCTTCCTGCCTCCAGAATTATGAGAAGTACATGTTTACTTTTTAAGCCACCCAGGCTCTGGTATTCCGTTACAGTAACCTGAGCTAGGACACAGGGCAGAAGTACCCAAGGAGCAGGTGACTGCAGTTCTTTTCCCTGCAGACCTGGGTACAGCCTGCTTTTGCTGGAAGGCTGCCCTGTTCTTCAGGGAAGCAGTTTGTGAGTACCTCAGCAGTTAGAGAAGCCCAGAAAGGCTGGGAAACAGGGTTGGGTTTCTTTTTTCTTTATTTTATTTTATTATTATTATTATTATTTTTAATATTTCCCCTAGCCCAGTGCTGTCCTAGTTTTAAACTGCAAGTCCTCTGTTTTAGGAACCCTCTCACTCCCTGGCCAGCCAGTGGAAATGACCAGAATTCTTTTTAGCCTAATGAAACAGCAGGGGTGAGCAAGATTCTCAGAGTGCACTGCCAAGGACAAGCCAAGAGGTACAGGGAAAGGAGGTTGGAAGCAGAGCGGCAGGGCTCCACACCCATCTCCTGAGGAACCTCAGCCACCCTCCCACTCATGCTCCCAGCTGTTTTCTGCAGGTTCAAGGTCCTCCCTCCAACTTGGATCTGCTCAGCTGAGGGTCTATTGTGTGTAAAACAGTGTGGCACTTGTTCTGGTTTGAACCTGTCTAATGAGCAGGAACCAAATCTCCCCGCATCTAATAAATATTCAGCAGCTGATCTGAGAGCTGGTTATTGAATACTCCTCCCTCCCTCCCTATCCTTTTCCTTCCCTCTCCTCCTCCTTCTCTCTCTCCTTTCTCTCTCCCTTCCTTTCTTTCTTCTTTCCTCCCCGCGTTTTGTTCCAGATACTGTGGTAAATAGTAGGAATCAAACATACACTTGAAATAGCCTCTGTCTTGTGAAGATTAAGTAAAAAAACACTGCCTTACACCTGAGGTCAAAATTTCAAAAACATAAAATCAGATGCCCATGAATTACAATGCTTCTTCATTCAAGATGAAAATATCTTTATTCGAGCTCAGTGGGAAGGGTTCCTTTCCCACCGCTTCAGGCTGCCTACCTTATTGGATCAAAGTTGCGTGTGAGAAGCTGGCGCTGCCCTTTAGCTGCCAACCTTTCAACGCTTCAAGCACCTAACGGTGGTAATAGCTACCGTTCCATAGTGCTTAGTGTGCCAGGCTCAGTCCTGAGAGCGTTACAGACTAACTCCTTTAATCATCTCAGAAAGCTCACTTCCTACGTGGAGAGGCCCGGGAACTGCCCAAGGATGCCGCCATCCTCCATCTGTGTATCCATCCTCACATTCCCACCCACACATCCGCACTGCACAGATGCCCCCAATCAGCCCATCATAAACCAAAAGGTCGTAAGTGACCTGCAGAACAGCCCAGCTCAGCACCGTGCACTTGGTGACACCTGTTCACCTGGTGACACCTCTTCACCCTGGCAATGATGGGGCGGACAGGGCTTCAGGGCTGCTGTCAGCTTCAAGGACATCATGGTGAGTGTCCGTAGCTAATCTTCAAAGCTTTATAGGAATATTTTCTGCTGGGTGGCCTCAGCCCGCGTGAGGTGGAGGCGTGGTGAACTGAGGTGTCCTCGGTCCGGCCCTGGCCTGCTGTGCCGTTCATGGGCGCAGCAGCTTTTCACTGTTGTCCTGGAGGTAGGACAAGCAACAGCACGAGGCAGGAGGAGTGGCATGGGGACAGCAGTCCACTGGTTGATTTTCCTCTTCCAGGAAAACCAGAATCACATTGCAGTGGCTCTCAGAACAGCTGAGAGCCGACGTCACACAGGGACTCTCTCTGCCTGATGCCAATCTTGTTCTTCTCCCCAGGGCCTTCCAGAGTCATAATTACCATCACGTAGGGTGTGTGTGCCAGTCGGTGTTTCACTGCTGTGACTGAAGTAGTTGACAATAGCAACTCGGAGGAGAGCTTTATCTTGGCTCGCAGTTTCAGAGGTTTTGGTCCGTGGTCAGCTGGCCCAGTTGCTCAGGCCTGAGGTGAGGCAGAGCGCCATGAGAAGGGTGTGGAGGAGCAAGGCTGCTCAGCTCAGGGCAGCTGGAGGCAGGAGCAGGAGAGAAAAAAGAGATGAGAAGGGGCTGCAAGAAGGTGAGCCCGTCCAGAGCACAGCCCCCTGTGGGCTGCTGCCTCCAGCGAGGCCAGCCTCCCAGGAGACCTTCAGCCACCCTTTCTCCTTGTGCCCCATCTCCTTAGTCTTCCCAGCAGGCAAAGTGCCTAGACCCTCTCCTGGGTCAAATCTTATTGTCCCTCCTAACACCACGAGTCATCTGAAACCCCACAGGGTGGTCACGTGCTGTGTCAAGGGTGGCAGGCTAATAATAATTGGGGGCACTTTAGGGCAGGTTGTTCTCCCCTATGAAGAAGCCCACACAGGTGAGTGACACTGGGTTTCTAGGCCCAGCCTGAGAGAGAGCAGAGCCTTACCTCCAGCCCCTCACTAACTCCACAGGGAGGCTCCATGCTGAGGCAAGAGCAGCACAGAGAGCTGCTGGGAGAAGAGAGTCGGCACCCACCCGGATGGTGGCCCCCCGCAGACCCTTCCATTGGCCCTGCAGCACCCTGATGCCTTGCTGCCCAGGGCGGCTGCTTGGAGAGGAAGATACCAAGTCCAGCACCTCTGCACCTGCGTTTCTTCTGCCTCCAGGGCTCAGCCCGCCCCATCTTCCCTCGCTCATCACTCCTGACCCTCAGGACACACTGGGTGTCCCTGTTAGATGTTCCTAGTTCCCTGAACTCCTGACTCATTTCTCCATCGTGGTTGCAATTGCAGGGCTGGACATTTGGGTGTGTTTTGTGAAGTTTTCCTCTGCTGGCATGAAGACTCCACAGAGGAACTAGGTGAGTCCCCCAGCATCTAGGGGTGCAGTTGATGCTTGCTAAGCACATGAATTCCTCACTCAGCACTTCATTATTCCATGACACTGGTTTTAGGAAGCTCCTTTGTTGTTGAGATCTTTGGGGGAGAAGCAGAGCTGAGAAACAGTAGCATTTGCTGCAGCAGGGCCACCCCACCTACCCATCCACCTGCACAGTGCCCAACAGGTGCTCTCAGGTAGGAAAGACGCTGGTCAAGTTCTTCCCTGGCAACTCTCATGCTGGAGCCCTTCAATGCACTTAGCAATTATTTAGTGATACAAGCAAAATCTGCGTAGAGTCGATACAGTGCACACCTCACATCCGTAGGGATGGCTGCTTCCCAAACAACCGCGGAAGCAGAAAGTGCTGAGGAGGGCGTGGAGAAGTCGGGGCTGCACACACCTGCAGGGTCTCAGGAGCTTCGCACACTGCGGCGGGCTGATGTCTCACATCCCTTTAGTGCAGAAGACCTCCTCATCTCCAATTCTTTTCTTGTCCTCTATTGTCCTCAGTCCGGGGCTTGGCGATCTTACGCCTATGGCAGGTACAGCTGCTGCTGTTCCTTTTTTCCTCCAGGGACAGGAGGCTCTAGAGGCTCAGCCTCATGGCCTCCAGACAGCGCTCTGGGCCCCTCCTTACCATGTGCAGCAGTTGCTCAGGTTGTGGAGATTCATTTTCCTCCAAAGCAGCTGTCCTCCTGGCCACCATCACAGTCACAGAACTCTGAGCGCGGGGAGCTCGCTTCCTGGGGCCAGTGCCGTGTGAAACTCTGCGTGTGCTGTCTCGCTCCATGCATCACAGCGGCACTGTGAAGTGACACCCAGACAACTCAACCCTCACGTCAGCCGTGCAACACCCTTTCCTAGGTCTGGGGAAGAGCCCACCTCGGAGTCTGCAGGGGACGGTTTCCCTCTTCCTGTCTGCCAGGGCAGAACAAGCCAAGTTCCTGGTGATTGTGTGAGCCACAGAATAAGTTCACCCAAAGCTAGCCCAGCCTGAGGGCATATGAAATTACAAAGCCTCGGTATCATTGAAGTCATTCGCAACCAGAAAAATTCCAACTGATGGGATGGAAGGATGCTTATAAAATAACATAGAGCGAAAGGAGCAGCACAATATATCACATGTGCAATGTGATCACAACTGCGTAAGAATGAAATTAAAAACGACTTCGTAGCAATGATTGGAAATCAGTAATCCAAAATGTTCATCGTGTTGTGGACGCATGGTGGGAAATCCTGATTCTGTATTTAGTGCTTTCCAAATTAGGAATGATGCTTTTGAAAACGCCCACATATCCACACCCCACCGGCACACATGCTCTGCGCTGTGGGATCTGGGAAGGCCAGGAATGGAGGCGCCAGCCCCCGCTGGTGCATTGCATCAGGCTGACTCCAACACAGCTGACTCCGTTGCATTTTGCTGTTGGACCAGTGCGTGGCTCAGTTCCAAAAGCGCTGTGCTGTCTTGGGTCCATTAGCACAGCACCTCAGCATCTGCCCTGACGACGGCTGTGATTAAAGAACGGGGTGACATCGCTGTGTCCCTCAAGTGGGCTCTGCACTCTGAGTTGCAAACGCAGCTGGATGCCCAGCAGGGAAGCAGCACAGTCCGCTCACAGTGTGCACACCTCTGTCCTAGCCCTGCCGCGGGCGTGGCTTTGCTGGAGCTGGCAGGGGGCTGGGTTCAGAGCGCCTCAGGTTTCTAGAAAAACACATGAACCACAGAGAACTTTCTAGCAGAAGTATGCCCCATTTAATATTGGGACGTACTTAGACTGCGTAAGTATTCCTGTTCATCTGAAATTCCCATGAACTAAAGGTCTGGTGTCTTACTAACCAATGCACCAGCTGCAGCTGTGCTTCTCACTGTCTCCCACTTCCGAGCTGGTGGCATGAGGAAGTTGGACCACAGAGCATCCAGGTGACACAGCTCCCTGGCTGCCAAGGCTCACAGCCAGCCTACTGGTCCCTGCACAGAAGCAGCAGTAGTGGGTGGAGTGGCAGAGAAGCAGACCGGGTGGGTTGGACCGTGGGCAGCAGGCCTGGCCTGTGCCCGTGTGGAACCCACCATGCAGGCGTGACAGCCCTATGGCACTGCCAGCCAAGGCACACTGATCAGTCACCTTGCAGTGGCCAGACCTGGGCACAGTATAGACACCTGCTGCAGAAGTCTGCTCCACAGAGCACTGGCTGCAGCCCAGGACCTGCAAGTATAGACCATCTGCCAACCCCAACCTCCACTTCCTGACCTGCAGTGAGAAAATGGAAGTGGGCAGACCTGAATGGAAGTTGGACTTAAGAGCTGGTCAATAGCGTTAGAACTTTTCCAAACCCTAATTAGCATACGTTTGGACCAATAGTCAAGACCCAAGTCAAAACCCAGAGACTAGCACCCTTAGGCATAGAGCACCTGGCATCGGGTCCCCTCCTGCAGGCAAGAGTTCTATTCCTGTTTCTATTCTTCAGGCAATACTACTTTTTCACGCACTCTTTTGGGCCTGTGGATTTGATTCTTTGGACTCGTGGGGCAAGAACCCAACAGAAGAAACTGGTGGAGAGCAGCTGGACTCTGCTGCAACACTGGGGGCGCAGCTTCCATCGAGAGCTGTAGCCCTTCGGGGCTGCAGGGGCCTGCAAGCTTATGCTCACCCCACCTACCAGTGGAGGTGGGGGAACTCGAGTCCCACCTGCCAGCGGAAGTGGCCGACTGATGCTCCTCTCAGAACAAGGGCTCACCGATTCTCAAATTCAATGTCTAAGATGTGTTTAAGAAGAGGAAAAACAACACCTGAGGCCTAACATACCTAAGAACATCAAAAAGAAGAAAGAAGAACAGGATGGTCTCAGGTAAGAGGAAGCTCACTGTCCCACAATTAAAAATGCCCAGGAGATTGGCTGAATTCTCGTTCCAGGCAGCAATTTGAGTATTTGTAGACCTAACTCAAAGCTGAAAGGCAGGGTTAGTATAAAATCTTAAAAGGACTTCTGTCAGATACTGGCTTGACATAGCAATGTGACTGCCTCTGGAGGCCCAGCAGGCTTGGAGCTGGGACAATCCACGGTCATCTGCTGGCACTCCCATCTTTGGAAGAGGGTCACTTGTGAATGGAGTGGCCCGTGGGAGGGGCCGCCATCTGGCGTCCCTCAGGTCCTTGTGGTAGCGCTCTCTGGTTCATCTGGGTGAGCAGGGGTCCACGCTTATTTGGCCTCTGCGACCAGAACATCTTCTCTTCGCATTCAGGGAACCAATGTGGGAATGTTGGGAGGCTGAGTGCACTCAATCACGCATTCCCAGCTGGCATCTGTGAGGGAGGGTCTGAAGCCCTGGGTCCACTGTGAGGGAGACAACATCAGAATGCCGGTCCACCACGCACCCCTGTCCTGACTGGTAGAGTAGGGCTTTGCCTCCAAAGCCAGTGTCCATTTCGGCCAGTGTCCAGTGCTCCCTGAAGAGCTCACTGCCTGCCTTTCCCCAGCACGCACACCCCTCTGGCTAACAGCCGCAGGTCCTTCTGGAGAAGGCGAGGAGCACTTGCAGTGTTAAGCGTGGCCCTGCACAGGGCCCGTCCTCCAGGGTGAAGTCCCTTTCACTCAAGGGGCTGTGTTGGAGCCGGAGCTGAGGAGGGGCAAGAGAGGGACTTGGGAGGGAATTTAAGGAAAGGATTACGGTGAAGGGCAGGTGGCGCCAGCCTGCATGTGTCTGACCTGAGAGTGGGTGCCTCCTTCAGTACCACACCCAAGTGCCCTGGCCTCCCTCTCGTCCAGGCTGGACTGTGACCGGACTGGCCTGAGGGTTGTGGAGAGGCAGCAAAGGTCCAAGGTGGTGACTCACTGCCGACTCTTCACCAGATGTGAAGGCTTCCTGCTCATGCCAGTGAGGCTGAGGGCCCAGACGCCTCTGTTCTAGGGACAGCATTGTCACTACCAAAGACTCTGCAGGTCAGACTGTTCTGCCCCTGCCCTACTGCCATCACATGTCCTCCACTGTGACCTGGTGCCCCTGCTTGACCCCTGACACCCAGGATCCCGTGACCCCAGGCGTTCAGGGAATGCTGTCAATGCCAGAGGTTCCTGTCCCTTCTGGCCTGAAGGCTATTCCACCTCCACACTCAGTCTCTGACAAAAGCCCGCTACACCGAGGCCAGAAAGGGGCGGCATTTTATGGGAGTGGAAAGGAAGAGGCTGGGTGCAGCCCCACTGGTGAAAGGGGCGAGTCTGCAGCGCAGAGCTATAGCAACCACAGGACCCCACAGGGCCACCTCGTTCACAGGATGGCTTGTCCAGGTCTGCCTGCCCCATAGCGTTGCTCTGCATTGCAGGAGCCTGGTCTTTGCAGGAGTGCAGGCCGTGCCCATCTGGCAGGTGGGGCAGCACTGGCGTCTGTGACCGCTCCCATCCGTGCCACGGCCTGGTTGGCTCAGGCCCCAGGTGCATGCTGGGCACACATTGGGGGCCCATTGGTATTAACCCAGCTGCAAAAGCTGAAGGGAATAGAAGCAGGAAGAAGAGACAGGGGTTGACTTTGCACAGGGGTCAGAAAGAAACCACTCTAGGATTTCTTCAACTCGCTCTCAGAACCAGTGTCACTCCAAGGAGCACAGAAATCTACCCTTTTGCTCTCAGGCTCTGAGCTCGCTTTGGACAGACAAAAACTCTGAGTCCCTTTGCCCCTTTCGAGGCTAACTCCGTTCTTGGGCCAGAAGGTTTGCGTTGTGGTCTCTGATCGCAGCGTCTGCGCACCTGTGGAGATTTACAGGGACGTAAATGACTTCTAAGCTACTTGAGAACTGGAAGCCCGGAGTCCTTTTAGAAGGCCTCCTACTATAATTTAAGAAGCAACTCATAATGAATGGTTTCTTGCTTCATTTAAGACATGTTTTGCTACGTTGCAAACTGTGCACATTCCCCCTGCCTACCAGGTCTTGCAAATACGTGTTAGTGTGATTGTCCAAACAAAGACACAACTTTAAGTTGGAGAGAAAATTAATCTTCCGTTCTTCTTATCTCCTTAAAAGAAGCTGTTTTCTTCTTCCTCCTCTAACTTCATTTCCCTTGAAGCCCTCTCCGTTGCTTTCATAATGCCCTAAGTTTGGGATCTGGGGAGCTTTGAACTGACGGAGACGTTTACAAAGCACGCGGCTCCAGCATGTTTGGTTTCCAGATGCTTCCAACCCACGCGGGAAATGCATCTTAATCGTGAGGCTCTGTGCCTAAAGCCTTGTAGGCCTTGATCCACAGAGCAACGCCGCTGAGACGGACACGCAACATAAAAGGCACCCACCCTTCAATCATTTTGACAAATGCATCCAGGGACACAGCATTTCACCCCGCAGGTGCCCTGTGCCCCTCTCAGATAACCACCTCCACGCACAAACAACCCTGACCCAATGCGCATCAACGTAGCTTGGCGTTGCCCCTTCCAGAGCACCACGTGGCGGGGACTTCGGTGAATGTTTGGCTCTATTCATGACAGCAGTTCTCATGCTCATCCATGTGGTTGTTCATATGAGCCACACCTAGGCACCATCTGTATGACCACAGCTACACACCAGAGAGAAGAGAAGCTGCAGGAGCAAGGCTGATGCTGCGTGGGTTCTGGATTTATTTCCAGGGCTGCTTGTTTGTATCTGTTGTGGAGTGCCGCTCTCTGTGCATGACATCCCAGAGTTTTCTGTCTGTTGTGGATGGTTACTTCTTTCCAGTTTAGACTATTACTTGAAAATAGACAACAACAACAACCGTTGATACCTCTGCAGGTGTGCGATGTCCTTGCTCGGGGTGAACCCCCGGGAGCCGGACCTGCCGATGTGCAGTAGGTGCGCTCCAGCTGCGTAGGAAACTACACAGCCAGGTGTTCGCACGTTTTGCTTTTCCACTGGAAATGTATGGAAGCTCTAGCTGTTCCCTGAGCTGGCTAACTCCGGCTGTTGTGAGGTTGTTTGTAATTCTCGTCTCCTGGAAACTAAGGTGTTGAACAGTGTCCACCTGCTATTGGGCCATTTGTGTGTCTTCTCCTGAGAAGCATCTGCTCAGTGTCTGTTTGCTTTCTGGTTGCTGAGTTACAATAGCTGCACGCGTTCCAGGTTCAAATCCTTCGTCAGAGATGCAGCAAATGCAGGCTATGGCATCTACTAGCTGGAGTGGAATTTAAACAAGACAAAGAACACATCCGGGAAACTTGTTGAAATCTTTATGGATTCTACATCACGGACCCTGGATTCCATGCTGCAGCGGGTGGAGTGGAAGAGGGGGTCACACACGCCAGCTCCCAGCGGCTCCCGCATGCCAGGAGACAAGCGCCACCCTCACAGCCTGCTGCTGGCTCTGACTCCACGTCACCATACGGAATCTCAGGGAGGAATCTCAGGGAGCCGCACCTTCCTGCAAACACATTCTGGTTAGCTGTGGTGCAGGGGAAAGTGCCTCCACAGTTCCGGGCAGGTGGTGTAGGAAGGCGTGGTGTTCAGCCCACAGAGAGCGAGCAGAGACCACCCCAGGGAGCAGAGGCACGAGCAGTGGGAACCCACAAGGGGGTCGGTCAGCACCGAAGTCACAAATAACAGTAAAGCAACATGATATTAAAAGTGCAAGGCTCTAGGTGTGCTAGAGCACACCTGTAATCCCAGCTACCATGGAGGCTGAGGCCAAGTTCAAGGCTCCTGGGCAGCGCAGGACCCTGTCTCAAAATAAAAAATAAAAAGGTCTGGGCTACAACTCAGTGGTCGAACGCTTGCCAACACGTGAGATGTGCTGGGTTCCATCCCCAGAGCAGAAAAAGGAACAAAAACAAAGAAAAGAAGAGAAGCCACTGTAAAGATGCAGGGATTCCCATTCTTCTACTGCGGTTGTCTTTCATTTATTTAGTAATTGTTTTGGTGCCATGGACTGAACCCCGGGGTGCTTAGCTTCTGAGCCTCATCCTCAGCCCTTCTTTGTTTTTCTGAGACAGAGTCTCGATAAATTGCTGAGGCTAGCTTTGAACTTGGAGCCTCCTGCCTCTGCCTCCTGAGCTGCTGGGGTCATAGGCATAAGCTACCACTCCCAGCCTGCAGTTGCCTTTTAAAAAAACAGACTGGCTTTTGAGTGGATGCTGACTCCTGCCAGCCCCAAGCCACCGCAGACCTCCTGTTTGCTTAGAAGACTGAAGCAATGAGCCACAGGCATGTGTGGCACAGATGTGCAGAATTCAACTCTTCCTGTCACACTTCCAGGCTCTGGAGTGGACCCTGCTTCAAAGCAAGGACTGGCCTTTAACAAAAGTGCAGCAAGTCTAGTGACGGCCTCGCGGGACAGCTGCACAAAGTGCACATGCGAACGAGCATGGCTTCCCTACCACAGCACAGGTTCCCAGGGCCTTCCGAGGGCCAGGAAACCCCGTCCCTAGATGTTTGGAGGGCCCCTGCCAGGATTCACAATGGGGGGTCCTGTGTCTTCTTCAAAGTCGTTGCCTGGTTTAATTAGAAGGAAGCTCTCTGCAAGATACCTGACCAGAACCACAGCACAGGCAAGCCAGCAAGTAGCAGCGCCCAGCTGCCTCCCACCATGTGATCAGCACATGGCCTTCGTGCCCAGCCGCTGCAGAGTGCAGGCGACTGTAGGAGGGATTTGGTTTGTAAGGTGCCTTGGGTCTGGACTCTTTCTCTGGCTGTTGATAAATGGAAATCTTGGCAACCAATTGAAAAGAAGGCATTTCATCCCCCACCTGCGGGGCCAGACCATGTGGGGCTCCTGCTGGTCCCTGACGGGTGGGTGGGTCTTGGCCTCTGTCAGCTAGTGGAGCACAGTACAAGGGCCAACAGTGCACATGGGCCCTTTTGTCCCTGGAGGGCAATGTGGTGTCATGGAGCACAGGGCTGGCTGCTCAAGGGCTTGGGCTGCCAGCCACCACAGCCCTGCGGTCTGAGCAAGCCACAATCCTGACTGCAGGGATTCTGCAGCTCTTAAAAGCCAGCCAGGGTCTCCTCCAGCCCCAGAAACCAGTGTTTCTCTCATGTGCATAGCTGTGGGGTAGATGGTTAGCAACCCTACCTTCTCCACCCATCCTGAGATAAGCTCTTCAGGAGACTGTGGAGCCCTGGGAACCATCTGGGAGTTAAGTCCATTCAGCCCAAGTTGGCGGAGAGGCTTAATTGGTTGGCACCATCTGCTATGAATGGCCCGTTCGTTCACTTGACTTGAGACATCTTCCCTATGTGGCCTGACCCTTGAGTCGGGCCTGCCTCACTTCTGTTTTCTCCCCACTCATGGGGAAGCAGGAAGGTGAGACCCTGGGATCGTGGACGCTGGGGGTTCTGGCTGCGGTGCTGGGTGGGCATCAGCACTGGGCCCAGGCCAGGCTGCCTGGGTGCAGCAGGTGGTGTGCTCTGGCTCACTGTCCTCAGGCCTGCGCCAGCCTCGTGGGCTCTGCACGGCCATGGCCAAAGCTGTCCACCCAGGCTCTGGCCCGCCCTGGCCACCATTCCACAGCTCCATCCTGCTTCACTGGGACTTCTCGGCAGGGATTGGCAGGCTGACTGCGTGGCTCAGAGGCCAGGGAGCCCCGCCTGTGCTTCTATTTCAGAAGCTGTATGAAACACGGTATTGTGGGGAAGAGAGTGGTCTGTGAATGAATGGAGACCCGTCCACCTGAGGAGGAGCTCACCAGCACCCCTTATCACTGGCTTCCCATGCCCAACCCCCCAGATCTGTCACAGGAAACTTCCAGCCCCTGGGCAGAGGCAGCATCTGCTGCCCAGGCCAAATGAAGCAACGTCAGCAGAGTCCTGGATCTAGAGAGGAAACCTGAGGCCCCGTGGCAAAGAAACGCTTTCCCAGGTGACTTGAGTTTTGACAGGCAGTTCTTCTTCTCATGCAACCTATCTGGGGTGTTTGGAGCCCCAGGTAGATGCTGTTCTTACAAAGGGAAGGCCTCTGACCCCTGGGGCGCCAGCCACTGCAGCTGGGATTAGAAGCTGAGCTGAGGAGCCTTGCCAGACTGAATTCCTACAGTCTGAGCCAGCAGAAGCTGGCAGCGTCACCCACCAGGTAGCCCTGTCACTGAAGTGACTTTGAAAACATACAACGGTGATTTTGGGATTTTAAGAGTGGATCTAAAAGTGAAGCAGGAGTGTTATGGTTTGGCTATGAGGTGTCCCCCAGAACTCCTGTGATACTTCATGCAGGAGGTGAAACGATGAGATTATGAAATTGTGATCCAATCCATGGGTGTGGTGTCCTTGGCTCCTTGGCGCACTCTCTGCTTCCCGGTTGTCTGAGCTGAGCAGTTTTCCTCTACCGCACCCTTCCACCATGATGTCCTGATCTCAGGCCCAAAGCAGCCGGTTTAGCCGACCACAGATGGAGACCTCTGAAACCATGAGCCAAAAGAAACTTCTCCTCCTCTAAGTTGTTCTTGTCAACTATTTTTGTCACAGCAACAAAAGTCTGACTAACACAAGGAGAAATGATGAGAATGTGGATCTTGATCTGGTTTGTATCAGCCATCACCTTACTCCAAGAGCACCTCAGCTTTCCACTGTAAGTGGGGACCAAGTTCTCCATGGTAAAGTAATGTGATGGGCTTTCTCTCTATTTTTCTCTTCCATGAGGGGTTTATTGAGGCATGGAGGCGTGGATAGGATTTTAAAATGCTCTGTGTTTGTGACAATAAGCCACCTGCAGCTTGGCAGGCTGCGGAGGAACACGCTCTTCCCCTGGGTCACAACAAGTACTTTTTAGGGTAAGTTGCCCCAGAGCACATGGGACAGTTCCTCTAGGAAGCACTCCCTGCATGCTGGGATTCCAGTTTCTGGTATCCTGTTGAGACAGTTTTAAGAGAGAGAGTGAAATGGCTAGGTACTCAGGACAAAGGGCTCCATCTAAGAGCTAGCTGGTGGAGAGTTTGACAGGGCACACTCAGGGCCTTCATATGCAAATGACCATGAGGCTCACCTGTGGGAGCAACTCCTTTGGCCCTGAGGCTGGAAAACTGAGAAATGGGGGTGGACACAGATGGGAACTTGGAAAGAATTGCTGCCTGTTTTGCATAGATTTTAACCAATGACTTTGGCACTAAGCTTATGTTTGCATGGGTTTCTACCAATGATGTAGACTCATTTCTCAATGCCTGCTTTGCATGAATGTTAATTATGCTCACACCCCAAATCAATATAACCGCTGGCCTAAACTCCATTAGACGGTGTCCTGCTTCCAGGTACCCCTCAGCCTTGCGGAGTCTCTGCTCTTCCTCCTTAAACAAATCCTACTCCTTTTACTCCTCCTTCGTTGGTTGTCCATGGATTTTATTCTTCAGATTCGTGAGACAAGAACCCATAATATTGGCACCTAATTCCCGGGGTGAATTTCCACCACACCAAGAGCTGCAACACCCAGCTTTTAGCTGGGGAGCTGCTAACACTATTTTGGGTGCAGACACCTGCAGCCAGCCCAAATTCCCAGTTTTAACTGGGAATAGCTGCAATCACTAGAAGCGGGCTATTTTGGCTGCTGGAATCTGTAGTCCGCCCAGACTCCATTTGCCAGCTGGAGCAGAGAATCCGGTCTCATCTCAAAAACCCCACATCACTGTGCTTCTGTTTGCTGACTCAGGCTCAGCGCTGTTCTGAGAGCCTCCTCTGGAGTCCTGGGGAGGCCAGCCCTGCCCCTTGGGCCAAGCAGGGACTCTGAAGCTGGGGAAAGACCCTTCCTTTCTACCACCCTGCCTTTCCTGCCAAAGCCCTGCCCTGTTGAGTCTGCGTGTGCCAAAGTCGCACCTCATTGACTTTCACTGCTCGGCACATAAATCACCCTAACCGGCTTTACAAATCGTTATTATTCTTGTTTCTTTTTTCCACTGTCTGTCTCTGGAAGCACACAGAAGTAGAAGGGCCCCTGCTTTTACAGAAACGCAGAGCATCTCCCTCCTGGCATCCTTCCCTGGGAGGCGCCAGCGGCTCCCTGCTCCGTGCTGGGCGGCTGCAGAGCATGGTGCCCGCACAGCCCAGGATGAGTGGTTGTGCACCCTGCAGCTGAGAGGGAGGCTGAGTCCCCTGTTCTTGGAGGGCTGGCCCCGCTCTGCTTCCCTGGGCAGGAGTCATTCACCAATCTGTACAAGACCTGCACCGGGAAACCGACATGGTCTTGAACGGCCTGTGTTTGGTGGTGTTTATGACCCATCATTCCACAGGCACAAGGGCGTAGACCTTCCAAGATGCTTCCTTCAGGAGGAAAAGTCCTGATAGAACCTGAGGAAGCCACCATGCCATGTCATCAGTTATGCCTGCCTGAGATGATCCAAAGCAGCTTACAGGAGAAGAGGTTGGTTTGGGCTCACTCTTTGGAAGTTCCAGCCCATGGTCGGCTGGCCTGGGAGCCAGAGTCAGATCAACGGTAATGAAAGCCCATGACCTGGAACCTGGGAGCTCAGCCCTCAGGTGGGAACTGAGGCGGACCGGGGTGCAGGGTACTGGGGAGGAGTCCAGGCAATCTCTTAGGAAGAAAATAGGAAGGCCCCTGGTTTGCCGTTTGCCAGTCCAGAGCACCTCGCCAATTTGGTCTGCACATCTGGGTAAGCAGCCTGCAGGTCAAGAGGGCAGGTGTGGGTAGCAGGCACCAGGCGACCTGGCCAGGGAGAAGCAAACAACCTGAGACCACTGTGAGGGGTCGGGGTAGGTGGAGAGAGTGCGCAGGGAGGTGTGTGTCACCTCACTACTCGATGTCGTTAGTTCATCCATTATGGGCCACAGGCAACGGGCATGAGTGCACTGGTGAGGGTGCACAGGGAGCGCAGGAGCTAGGAGAGCCCCTGGATGAAAGGGTGGCCGTCCTGACGGTGGCCCTCATTCCATCCGTTTAAGGAACACTGGTGAAATGAGCCATCTGGATTTAAGATGACACAATGGTCTTGCAATGAGCAGATCTCTCGTGGAAGTTTCTAGCAATTACTTCCCAGGACCGGTAGGGTGGGTTGTCTTGCAGAAGATTTTGCCAGGAGAAGGGTTTGTATGAAGGTTACCAGCAGAACCTAGGCATTAAGGCCAAATGTTCATCCCCACAGCTGTGGGCTTCAGAGCAGGCACACCAACCTTCCTGTAAGGGCTGGAGGGGTTCCCGTGGCCGTGACTGCCCGGGCTGTAGGACTGGAGAGTCACAGCTTCGTTCCAACCTGGAAACCCAGGTAGCGTGTCCTGCCCTGGAGCTTCTCAGGCAGAGGGAAAGGGGCCCCAGCACTGGGAGCAGGAGCTGCCAGTGGCCAGCAGGTTGGCTCTGGTACCTCAAGACCTGGGTGCAGCGGAGTGTCAGTTAAGGCCCTAGTTCCAGCTGTGGCAGGTGGGTGCTGGAGACAAGGTCCTTCTGGAGGGAGAAGTCACCTAGCAGGGGAGAGGAGTCGGGTTAGGAAGCTCCCTCCCTTGCGTGGGTGTGACTCAGCCTGGAATGTCAGGAGTGGATGCCACTTATAACTGCTGCGAGCTTTGGTTTTCTCCCGGGTATGATGCACATGTGGGTGGGGTGGTGAGGCAACACCTCGCTAAGCTGATCTCCTGGCCGATGTCACCAGGACTCTACCGTTCACAGTCCTCAAGCTTTCCAGAAAGAGGAAGGGATGTGAGTAACATACCTGGGGAAACAACCTGCCCCCTAATTTCCCAGCCATAGAAAGAAAGCATCAAGGAAAAACACTAAGTGCCCTAGTAAAGGGACCTTCTTGGCCCCGTGTGACAGACACATCATCTGCTGAGGAATTCCAACAAGGCTCTAACTGCAGACAGGACCTCGGCCCTACACCGTGGATGGGCAGGACAACAGGACCTCAGCCCCACACCATGGACAGGACCTCGGCTCCACACCATGGATGGGCAGGACCTCGGCCCCACGCCGCAGATGGGCAGGACGGCAGGACCTCGGCAGGTTGTCCTCTGCACCCTGTGGTTTTGTTGCCAGGGTTTTGTGGAAACCTCCTCTCCATAAAATAGAAGCCGCAGTAAAAGAGCTCAGCACAGCTGGGGTCTCCAGGGTTCCACCCAGTGAAATCTGACTCACATATGCATATGGTGCTCCATCAGCAGGATACAGGACCCCGGAGACTTGAGCTGGATGGTGGGGGCCGAGTCGAGTGGGCTGGAAAGCGCCAGACAGAGGTGGATGCAGAGCTGCATTGGAGAGGGGAGCACTGGGATCAGCAGGGGAGCAGGGCATGGATCTGGGGACATCTGCTCTACATGGAGGGGATGACCCGGTGCTCAGGCCACAATATACACCCCCTCTAGAAAGGGTAACTGATCATTGCCTCGACAGGATGACTCTGGGGACATGAGACTGTGGACAGGGACCAGATGAATGGCGACTACAGGACAAGCAACTCTGTCCTCCCCAGAACCAAAGGCGCCTCTCCAGTGGTCCTGGCCCCTTTCCCCATCTCAGGGAGACCTGAGTGTGGTTAGAGCCAGGAGTAAGGTCAACTGACCAGCAATTTGGGAGTTTTCAGGGGAGCCCCAGGCCTAACCCCAGGGCCAGGTCTATCCATGGAACACACGGATAAAGCCGGCTGCTCCGTGGGTCACAGTCTTCCAAGTCAAGTGGGACCCCAGGGTCCCGGGTAGCCCCAGGTCTGTCTCTGGATGAAAGGGGACTGGGTTCCTTCTGGTTACCCCACTCCCACCTGTGCCAAGCCTCCTGCCAGCAGCGCCAGCTGTCCCAGTGTACCAGGGACCTTCTGGCCGTGGCTGTCACATTGAAAGGTCTGTATCTGGGAGACCCTCAGGTCAGGAGAACTGGGACTATCGCCCCCTCGGCACTGACCCACTCTGGAAGCCCTCCTCCCACAAGCCCAGAAACCTGACCTCCCTTCAGGGCGCTGCCCAAGGGAGCTTTCATTCTGGACTTTTCCCGAGTCCCACTATTAACAGTAATTTTATATGCCATTTTTTTTCAAGATGTCCCCAAAGCCAGTTAAAAATATGGTTCACGGGAGCTGGAGCCGTGGCTCAGCAGTTACAGTGCATGTGTGAGGGCATGGGTTCGAACCCCAGTACCATGTACACAAGGACGTATTAGAGCAACAAAAGAAACATGAAAACTAAATAAAATTGATTCTCTCTCTCTCACACTGTACTTCTCTCTTTAAATATATATTTATACATATATGTGTATGGCTCACAAACTCAAATATCAACAAGGCCGGGGAAGTCAGGTAAACAGCTAGCATTGCCCCGTTGCTTTGTAAAAGCTTTGTAAGCAGTGCTCTTCCAGCTTCCTCTGCATGCACAGAGAACACGGCCTTTACTCCTCCCTCCCACGGGGTGCTTGCCCTATCTTCACTGTGATGAACAGTGCAGAGATGGACATTGGGCTCAGAGCTGGGGACACGATAGGGAGCAGAGACTCTGCCCCAGGGAAACGCTGGTCCTGCTGGAATGGAGCCTTAGAGCTGCACCTGCCTCTCTTCATGGGCCTGGGGCAATCAGGTTCCCTGATGCTGAAATTCAGAAGTGTTACATGAAGTCAGCTTTGAAATGACAACGTACGATGGAATATTTTTTAGAACACAACATGGCCCAAGTCCAAGGGGGAAACCAAAATATGTCCACAGATCACATTTAGCCCTAGGCTACTGGTGTGCACCGCGTGGACTGGACTCCACAATAGCTGCCATTTCCTTCTCTCTCTACTCCCTAAATTGTGACATTAGTGTCTTGACATCCATCATAAGTCCTCCGCAGACATCTGCTGGTTTTCCGAAGGGGTCTTGCAGCAGCCTTCAGAAAGCAAAGCTGCTGACCTGGGCTACCTGGGGCTCTCCCGGCAAAACTCCTTCTCCTGGGGCAGCTGTGCACACACCTACAGCCCCCAGTACCTGCTCTCCATCCCTGCCTCCCTCCCAAAGCCACGGAAGGAACAATAGGATGAGCAAGGAGCTAAGATTCCCTCCCAACCTCATCCCACCCCTGGTCATCGGAAGCTCTGTGCAGTGCGGGCAGCTGCCCCGAGGAATGAGTATCCTGTGTTTCCAGGGCCATGGCCCAGAGGGCGTCTCCACAAGCTGGAGCCAGGCCCTGCTCAGGAGGGGCTCAGGATGCGCTACTAGCACAGGTGGGAGGCAGCCTCATCTGGACATTTCATAATGTTGGCTTGAGGCAGAAGGGGAAGGGGCATCAAGGAAACCCTGCGTCTACACACAGCCAGCAGCTCTTGTTGGAGTGGTCTTTGGCTGCGGAGGCACCTGGAAAGAACTACTCTGTGTTTGTGTGTGTGTGTGTGTGTGTGTGTGTGTGTACTGCTGGGCATCAAACCCAGGGCCTGGCACAGACTGGGCTGAGCTGTACCCCTTGCCCAAGAGAACCCACCCTAATGTTCAGGCAAGTACCTTCCAGATTCAGAGCTACAGAAACACAGACACACATAAGCAGATGTCTAGGTGAATAACAATATTTACAGTGGATAAAACTGATATGTGCGCACATAGTGAATCAGTATGCTTAAGAAGTGTGCAATCGGTAAATCTAAATTGGTGTCCAGCAGGGAGCATATTCTATTGAAAACATGAGTAGATCTAAGAGGTGCATAATGTCTGCAGTAGTAGGTATACAATAGGGACATAATACCTCCAGTAGTAAGAATTTGAATGGCATGATGATTTAAAAACACTGCGGAAAGGAAGTGGAAACAGCGCTGCTTCTGGGAGAGTGTAGCCTCCATGGCTGGAGCTCCTGCTCTCTCCTCCAGAGGCCAGGTCTAGGGGAGGCCGCTGGCCGCTCTGCGCCCGACTGGATCTGCTCCTACGTTGATGGGTGCACACAAAGAGCTAGCAAGATGGCTCTGATGTTGCTGGGATTATCTTTTTCTGTACTTCAGTCATAAAAGAATTGTGAATAATGGGTAGATTTGTCCTGAGTGTGTACTAGAAAGACACAGGGGAACTCAATGGCTCTCTCTCAGTCCCACGGTGTCTTTGCCTGGTCACTGATAACCTTTTGTCAACCTGACGTGACCTAGGCCTTCTGCTGGCCCATGCTTGGGCACTGTGATGCCAGCCAGCCTCCGGCTTCACAAACTTGGCAGTTTCTCAACTTTGAAATATCAGGACCTGTTCTGTTGCTGACGTCCCTTCTGCAGGGGGCAATGGTTCACTGTCCCCCGAAAGAGTATGGCCAGCGCTGCCTGCAGCCACTCCTCACCGAGGAGGCATCTGGCCCTCCAGAACTTGTGTGGCCTTTGCATAGCCCACGCTTTGCAGTGGCATCTGTGCCTGGAGCAGCCGTTGTCCCCTGAGGGCTGAGGTTTCTCAGATGCCCTCACTCAAGAAGTCCAGCGGTGTCCAGCTCCAGGCTGTCTCGGCTGCAGGGGAGGTGGCCCTTTCACTGTGGATCCCGCTTGGGATGGAGGTGAGCATCCTCGGTCACACAGGCTGAAATCTACCAGTGACGTTCTCCAGTCTTTGCTTCTGGCCCCTTTCCCACTGGCTCTCTGTCCCATCCCTGAGTGTCCCACAGGCAATTTCACCGGGTCCTCTGTGCCTGCCAGCATAACTTTCCCCTTCCTTCCGAAGCTGCAATTAACTGGAGGGGTTTGAGGAAGTGAGGTGCCTGAACCCGCCCCTCCGAGGCTATTTATTTCACTGGTGTGGCCCCAGCCCTGATGCTGCAAATGCTCCCCGGGTGATCCTAGCTGCAGCAGAATTGAAAACCCTGCCCCAGGGCCCTCCTTCTGGAAAACTCCAGGGGCAGCTGTGGTCCAGGTGTGGGGGCAGCCTGTGACCTGTGCACTGTAACTATAGCACTCACACTACAATGCAATCCCCATCCCTGGCGCCATTCCAAATGATTCCCACAACATTGGCAAACGTCCTCCAATCCTCAATAGAACAAATGCAGAAAATTATGAAATTATAATCCTTCAGGAGTTTCCAGTCATTTCCATTGTAATTTAGGCACAATTGCTCATTTTTTTGTATGAGCTAAGCAATTTATGACTGCACCCTCCCCCACATAGACGGGGCCTGCAGATCGAGGAACGACATGAAACACGATTCCCAGTCCTCCAGTCTCCATTGCACTCCAAACCGCTTGTTGAATTGCATTGAGGATGGGATTCATCTGCAGTTCCACTTTATTCTCGATTTCACACCCCTCTCCTGACTCTTTTCCACCATTTTTATACACTTCCCTTCAGAATGGTCTGGAAGAAAGTCCCTGGACGGAACCTGCCTTGCCCCACCCACTGTGCTTGCGAGACTTCTTGCCGACCGAGACACGGGATGCTTCTCCTCCTCCCGAGCTGCTGACTTTTAGTGAGAACGGGCCCAGTTCCACTGGCTGCACATTTCACCACCCCTGCTCTCTCCAAGGCTAGAGGATTCGCATGCCCTTGGCTGCTGCACAATCCTGTTTGTCTTTACCCAATACTGGAGGATAATTGCCAAAGGAAGGGAGAAAAACAAGAAGCAACCTCAGCAAAACTTGGAAAAAAATAATATACGGGCAAACTAAAATCCAGATGTGAATAAGTTCTTACACCCAGTGGTCACACGATGCTAGCATTCTCCAGAAACAGATTCACAGTGAGGCATGTGACCCAGGAGCGGCCCGTGGCCAAGATGTTAGAAACCTTCAACCGTTTCACTAAGGAAAGCTGCAGCTGCCTCTGGCAAATCCTGCCCAGGGCTGGATTCTGGGCACCACCTCACACAAATCGCTCAGTGAAAGTTCCAGAGGAGTTGGAATGGCTCCCGGAGGTCCAGGGTCTGCCTGGGAGACAATGCCTTTTATGATGCACGAGAGCTCTACTTAATTGTTCTTTTTTTCCAGAAGGGTACTAAAGAGAAATCGCTTTAGGTCATTGTTAGTTTGTTTTATTGGAATGAGAATTAAGCTTCTTTTGGGCAACTGTCCAAGTTACACTAGAGCAGTTAGAATCAGGGTCTGCAATAAAGATACCAGTAACGGGGAGAGATCAGAAAACGAGGGCCTCGCCCCGTGAGCTACGAGGCACAATGCACGGCTGAAACTGTAAGCCCAGATCTCCAGCTAATCATGCAGACCCTTGCCTTGACTGGTTGACCGTGTTGACACTCTCCCTCCTGGGTGCCTCAGGCACAGCTGAACGCTGCTGGCTCATGGGTCAGTTCCTCTGAGCTGTGGTGTGGTCTATGAGTCGGGTGTGGATGCACAGCTTCCTGCAAATCAAACTTCATTAGCGGCTGTTGAGATCCGACTCATTTTCCCACCCTTGAGCCCTTCTTCTGTCTCATGCATGATTTGGTTCCAGTCTCTCTGGACGTTTTGGTGAATCACACACCACCCAGAGGACTGTGGAGTGGATTGCAGCATCCCAACCTGCCTTCCACATGGGTGACGCTTCCAAAACAGCCACCTCCTCAAAAATGGTGATCCTGCCCAAGAGCAGTGAACAAGCACGTGATTCACAAAGCGTGTGATCGGGGACCAGATCCAACTCATTAGTTGAGCACAGTCCACTCTCCACTTGGCAGTTCACAGGCGGTGGCCTTTCCTACGGGATCTGTTGTCTACACTTCCTGATAATAAAACTTAATTGAAATTTCATTCCTCCACAACAAGATGCCAGCTGAACAGATGGTCTGTATTGTCAGGTCCACATATTTAACGCTGGATGGCTTCACATGCAAGTTCACAACTGCTCTCCAGCTGAACGCTGTTCATTTAAGACCTTGCTTTCACGTTAAGAACCTTACTGTTTAACAGGACTGTAAAAGCTATCATTAAAATTAATCTGTTAAAATTGAAACAATGATTGCAACAGTCCTACAGAAACCAGAAGAGTAATTAATGATTGAAATCCAAGCTGTGATCCTGATACCGTGTGAGTATTTCTACGGAAACATCCAGGATTCTGTCGTGAGCAGGAAGTGAGACAGGCAGACCGCGCCACGAGCAGGTCGCGGCAATCAGCTGCCCAAGCAGCCGTGAGCCTGTAGTCCTCCGTGAAACAGCCCGTTAGCTCCTGCTCCACAATCAAGTCCCCGCACGCCTTCAATCACTCCAAAATCCCATTTTCTTCTTACTCTTAACTTTGAGTCTGCTGACGTTGTGTTCAGTACTCTACGCTCAGAATGCCCAGAGTCAACCCACCCTGCAGTCTGCACAACAGCCCCTCCGGGTCACAGGAGGAGTCTTCCTGTCCCAACTGCGGTTGACGCCCGGTGCCATTGGAATACCTATCACTGGGTCCAACATAATTGTCAGAGGAGAATTTGAGAGAGCATTGTGGAGGAACCGGCCACACAGTCTGAAGACACAGGAAGCTGCATCTGGCCCAAGAACTGACTGGCACCTCCTGGGTCTTGGGCTCCTCCCCTCAGCCTCCACCACCTACAGCTTGAAGTCTTTTGGCTTTTCCGTTCCAAACCTGTTCTCAGAAGAGTTTCAAATGAACTCACTTCCCTATGTCTCAGAAGATTCAAAACAACAGCTGCCCCAGAGCAATTTGCATTTTAGCCAGAGTCCAGAGCTTTCTGAGACCGGAAGCTTTCCTCATGCAAGCCCAGGCTTGGGGGTGGCCCTGGAGTCTCCAAAATCATCTGGTCTCCCTGGTGACACTCTGCTGCACCTCATCTGCACTCCTTATGCAGGGAACAAACTGTTTAAAGAAGGCGACACAGTTTCGGGCTTCTCTGTCAGGGATGAGGAAGAGAGGACCACGCCAAGGTGAGGGTAGCAAAACCACAGAAAATTCTTGCGGCAAGGAGACAGCAAGTAAGTAAAAGGCAGAGGGGACCGGGACTGGTTGGAGAGGCTGTTGGCCTCCACCTGCCTTATGCTGCCCTTTGCTTCCCAGGGGGGAAGTGGCCAGGCTCCTCGCCCCCAGCCCAGCGCTCAGCTCCAGCCCCCGCTCTGAAGTGGGGAGGTGCGGAGTAAACAGTTATCAACCAATCACAACACTCAAACCACCTTGAAAGACACCAGTTCCCTCCTTCAGTGTTTTTATACCTTTTGTACTTTGGGCTTTTAGAGGGCTTTAGTCTCATTCTTAAAATGATTATTATTATAAACTCAGCAATTTAGGACAGTGAGCTAAATCAATACTGTAAGATGTTTGTCTTTTCTGTCAATCTCGAAAGATTGTGATGTATAATCTACAAACTCCATTTTAGATCCCCCTCCCCCTTTGAAGAAAGTGACTCCTCACCTATGTCCGCCCACCTCTTTCCAAGGACCCCTTCCGGTACCAGGCATCCTCTTCTGGTGAACTCTGAATCACTATGGTGCTGGCCTCGTGTGCTGCGACCCCCACAGCCACTCTCTCCCAGTCGCCGCCTACTCCCTCTTGCACCTGCCTCCCACTAATCACAGCCAATCGTGCAGACTGTGCACCTGAGCTCCTCCAAGTAGGGCGAAGGGCAGCACTGCGTCAGGATGGAATTAAAAACCCCTCCCTTCCTTGTGAGGAGCGTGTTTTTCTTTCGCCCTTTGGCCGAAGTAAAATTTCTGCCTTGCTCGCCCACACCCGCCCACATGTTTGATTTCATTTATAGTAATACTAATCCAATTACAGACCAATGCAGTCAACAATCCAAAAAAGAAAAAAATATATATATATAAAATGCTTCCAGGCTGCAGAGCTGGAAAACTTGTGCTTGTAATTGGCGGCTGGCTTCGCATTTCCAGGTCAGAGAGACACAGAGTCTACAGAGTCTAACCCCAGCACAGCCCGCTGTAGGCTCCAGGAACTTCACTTTTCCAGTTGCTTTGTCAGCTTCAAGGCGGGTGATGCCACAGAAAGGCTCAGCTCGTATCCCCCACACTGCCACGTGTGTCAAACCCAGTTCTGAGCTCCACTGTAAACAGGGAGGAAGGCAGAGTCTGTTACTAGGAATCTCCAAGTCGAGAAAAACGCGCAGTCTCCTAACTTCTGGAGAGATAAACCATATCCTCTGTGTTTTTACCTGTGTCCCCATAAAACTAAGGACAGGGGCCAGATGAAAACCTGGGTCACTCCAACTAGGACACAGGAAAGGCCTTTGAGAGTGAGTAAGTGGGAATGGCCAGGAAGAGTCAGCTCAAAGTCTGTTCCTCTCTCAAGCAACAGAAAACTAAAAGCCAGGTTCAGCATGGCTGTGCCTGCGCGTACGTGTGCTGCTGGGCAAGAGACGCGTGATCCTCAGCAGCTTCTGAAGCCTAAACTCTATGAACCAATAGACGAGGTTAGCAAGAATTCCGAAACAGGATCAGCACACAAAAAACAGCTCTGTTTCTACACACCAGCAACAAACGACTCGAAAATAAAACGAAGCAAACAATTCCGTTTATAACAGCCTCAAAATATAAACAAATTTAAGATGAAGTTTTCAAATGAAGTGTAAGACTTACACACTGAAAATTTCAATTCGTCACTGAAAGAAACTAAAAGACCTAAA
Source organism: Aplodontia rufa (assembly GCA_004027875.1). Lineage (NCBI taxonomy): Eukaryota > Metazoa > Chordata > Mammalia > Rodentia > Aplodontiidae > Aplodontia > Aplodontia rufa. The sequence goes on from PVKS010019195.1 coordinate 26,876, forward strand.
TATGGACAAAGGTATCACAGGTTCATGCAGCGGAGGTTTTAACATTGCTAAGTTGACACCATTCCCCAAATTCATCTGTGGATTCGAAGCAAGCCTTGAAAAGGTACCAGGTGAATTCTTTACAGAATTGATAGCAGGATTCTAAATTTCATGCTAGAAGGGAACAATGGCTAACGCTCTCTTGACAAAGAACCAAGGTGGAGAACTCAGACTTCCTGATTGTAAACTTTCCACAAAGCTGCATGCTCAAGAGAGCCGCTGGGCGTCCAGAAAGAAAAGCTTACGTTTACGGGCCAGTTTGCCTCAAGGGTGCCACGAAAACTCAGTGGAGAAAAGACAGTCTTTCCAGCAAAAGGACATTCACAGGTACAAGAATGAAGCTAGACCACTTCCTTACTCCACACACTCACCTAAATATAAGAGCTATAACCATTAAAGCTTTCAAAGAAAATATAGCACTAAATCTTTTTGAGGTTGGCGTGAATAACGGTTTCCTATATATGAGACCCAATGCAGAGGCCATAAAAGAAAAAAAGGGATAAATGATATTTATTAAGATTAAAAGTCTTTGTTTCAAAGAATACCACCAAGAAAGTAAAGGGCCACCCACAGAATGAAGAAAAATATTTTCAAGTGATAGATTTGATAAGGAAGTTATATCCACATGTAAAGAACACTTATAATTTAACAACAATAAAAAACCAACCCAATGTTTAAATGAGAAAAAGATTTTATAGGCATTTCTCCAAAGAGGATATTCCAATGGTCAGCAAACACATGAAAAGATTCTCAACATCATTAGTCACTAAAACAGTAATCAAAACTACAACTCTGCAAGTCTGAATTCCTGTTTCTGAGGCTGTCCTGAACTTGCCATCCTGCTTCAGTCTCCCAAGTTGCTGCAATTACAGGTGCCCTTCTGTGCCTGGTTAAGAAATATCTTTAAATATTTCTGGTAGAGCAAGTGTGCGATGAATGAATTCTTTCTGGTTTTTTGTTTGTTTATTTCTTTGTTTTATTTTTTCCTGAAAACATCCTTTTCTTTGTTTTTCTTTTTTTTTAAGAGAGAGGGACAGTGAGAGAGACAGAGACAGAGAGAAACAACTTTATTTAGTTTTTCACATGGCCTTAGTTGCTCCAACACTCAGTTGTGTACGTGGTGCTGGGGTTTGAACCCAGGTCCTTGTGCTTGCCAGGCAAGCGCCGAAACCACTGAGCCACCGCTCCAGCCCCTGTTTTTCTTTTCAAGTTACTCTTTTAAAAAAATATATTGTTGTACAATCATAAATGCATATGTAGTAACAATATGATAGCCCCTGATCCTAATCCAGAATCACCTCCACATCACCCACACCCCAGTCTCTTGACTCTTCTATATTTCCCCCTGTAACAGATATAAATGTCTTTCATATATATGTGATTGTGCATTTTCCAGAATTAAATTATTGCAAAAGTATTATTTGGCTTCTCAGCCATAGATCCCTTGCTATCATCTCTCCCTCTCGCTCCCCCCGCCCCATATCTATGGTTTCCCTAGATTATGGTTGCTTTCACTTTGGTGAGTCTAGGATATGAACTTGACTACCTTTTACCCAAGCCTGGGTGTTGCTGTAGCCTGCTTAAATGAGGGAAAACATTTGACCCTTGCTCTCTGGGTTTGGCTAATTTCACTCAGCATAATTTCTTCTATTGCCATCCATTCATCTTCAAGGGCCATAATATTGCTGTTTCTAATAGCTCAGTAGAACTCCATAATGTGTGTGTGTGTGCGCGTGTGCATGTGCGTGCATATGATTATATATACACACATTTATAAGTGTATATATATACACATTTATATGTATATGACACATCTAGATGTGTGCGTTGTATTTATACTACTTGATTTTCTGTAACTTTTTGGATTTGTGTTTTATATCTTTTATTAATTTGGAAATTTCTTACCCATTATCTCTCAGATATATCCAGAATTCCACTTACATGATTGCTAGACTGTTCCCTATTGTTCGACAGTTCTTGGACGTGTATTATTATGTTATATTATAATGCATTTTGTTATTGTGGGTACAAGTTCTTGCCGTTTGGTTAAGTTGAGTTGCCCAGCCTGGCCTCAAACTTTTGATCCTCCTGCATTAGCTTCTCAAGTAGCTGGGATTGCAGTGTGCACCACTACATTTATTATATTTTAACCCTTATTCTCTTTCATTTGGCATTATTATTATTGGCCTATCTTTAAGCATTCTGATTGTTTCCTTATCTATGTCAACATAATCCTTTCAGAAAGCAATGGGCAGTCTTCCAAAACCTCTAAACGTGTTTAAACTTGACATCCATTTGACTTCATAAGATAGATCAGGCATTTGTACTGAGAAAAAACCCAAAACGGAGCAAGAGGTTCGTGTTGACAGATCCCATGCAGGACCTCTCCCCGAGCCACAAAGGCTGGAAAGAGCTGTGTCCCCTCGGGAAGACACAGACAGGCCCTACTCCCCTCGCCTCCTGCGTGCTCTCACAGCGCAGGTACTGCAACAGCCCAAGCTGCGTAGGTTATACGTTGAAGCCCCAGAATCGTTGGGTAATTTCTTCTCTGCAGCTCTTGCCTGTCCTTCCCAGGCTGCGAGCAACTTGAAGGCAGGATCTTGCTCCCCACAAGATATAGCACAGAGTCACTTCCCATCTCCACTCTCTGCCACTCTGCAGAGGCAGCAGGGCCTCTCAGCAAGAGCACTGAGCCCACTCTCCTGGGGGCGGTGGAGGGTGGCACTCCAGGACTTGATGCACGTGGGTGGTGCCCTGAGTCACACTTCAGCAGGCCCTGGCAGGGCCTCCTCAGGTAGCCAGGTCCACTCCCCTCTGACCAAGGAGTGCAGCCGCATCGCAGCTCTGCGCTTTGGAGGCAGGAGCTGGCTTTCCATCTCTGCATCTCCAACATAGACAGCGTGGCCCATGCTGGCAGCTGGACAGTCGCTAAGCAGAGGAGAGCAGGGCAGGCAGGGGCAGCAGGTGAGGCCACCAAACACTTGGGCATGAGATGGAGAGAAGGAAGAGAGAGGAGAGGGGAAGGCATCATTGCCACTGCAGGTCTGGTGAGAAAATGCATTCAGAGCATGTGCGACCACAGAAGCTGGGAGGCTCGATCCCAGGGCCCCAGATGAAGTCACCGAAGTGAGGCAGGACAAAGTGGGAGAGGAGCAGGGCAGGGAGCAGAGGAGCCACACCAATGGCAGCCCGAGTGCTGACCTCCCTGGCCACCTTGGCCAAGAGCTGCAAGCAAACAAAACCCCAAGACCCCACCTGGTAAAGCAAAGAAACATGAACCACGTTCGTGCAAAATCAGTTATTTGAGGCAACACTTGGCAGCACATGCAGAAAGTACTAGAATTTCACCAGGAATGTGACAGCCTGAGATGGGGACATAGTCAATGAGCCACTGTCTCTGATGAGCTACAGCTGGATTTCTGTGTTCCTGGAGCATCTCCATGCTAGAGTAAAATGTGGCTGCTCCAACAAGGGCCCCGGCCAGACAAAGGTCACACCTCCCTCACTCTCGAGGAGCTGTGAGCAGGCATGAGGACCTTGTCACAGAAGGGCTTGTTGAGAGCTGTCCCAATGTCTTCGCTCTACTTACTGAGTCCCCACCAGCCATGCTCCTCCAGAGTCACTGAGTGGGGACAGGTGGGTAGCAGGAGAGATCAGAGGCCCCTGGGAACTGAGCTCCTGGCTAGTGGAAAGCTGGGCTCCTGCTTGTCCCCATGAGTGTGTCCCTGAATGCCCAGGCAAACCCCATGGGTCACCTCTAGGACAGCAGGCAGCACCCTGCAGGCTCAGGCTGGCCCCAACGCACCACCTGCTTTTGTAAATAAAGTTTTATTGGTACACAGCCATGCTCCCTTGTTTTCAGACTGTTATGGCTGCTGCTTTCCCACAGCGGTCAACACAGACCACAGGGCTTGAGCAGCGAACCCCTTCACTCCCATGCCCTTTGCGGGAACAGTGGTCCTGGGAGACGCCGTCACAGAGACGCAGGTGCTGGGTGGGAGAGCGACTCTCCCTCTGGGTCGTGGTGGGACTGAGGCGCTCCGAGGGACCTTATTCAGGGTGGGGCTGAGGCGTGGAGAAGCCAGTGGAGGCACAGTGAGCCGGGCTGGGCCTCGGGCGACCCCCTGAGGTTGGTGGCTGCCCAGCAGCAGAGAGAGCACTGAGCCGTGCCCCAGTGCTGCTCTTGCTGAGCCATTTTCATGCGTTCCTCTTCATTTCCTCTGCCAGTGCTCTTGTTTGTTAAAACAAATTGATTTTATTCATACGCTAGAAACATTCTGCTCTGCACACCTAACTTAATCAACTTGCGTGTACAAATACCCGGCACCTAGGGAGTCAACGCCGAGCCAGGTCTAAGCTTCCACTTCAACAGGTAAAACTGAAGGAGAAAAAGAAAAAAGAGAAAGAAAGAAGGCTAGATTAAAATTCCAGCCAAGCTTCCAAACAACAACAGCGAGTCCCCTGTGGCCAGCCGCTGTCCGCATGCTGACGGCCCTGCTCCTGCCCAGCTCCCAGAACAAGCTGCTGGGCATTAGGCTCCTTCACGTGAGCAGGAGTCTAGGAGCAGCAGGCCACGGCCCTCAGCAATTGCCTTTCACTGTTTAAGAAGGTTATTTAGGCTCTTGGAGGGTGAAGTTCAAGGAAATGCACTGCCTTCTCAGAAGACATTCATTTAAAACCCAAAGCGCAGAAGAGTCTTAGGAAGGCCACTTGGCATTGAACTTCTTAGCGGCCAGGATTTTCCAACATTACAACCATGTGCCTGTGACACGCAAGGAGCTTCCTGAACCCTGGGGCCCCTCAGGTTCCGCAAGGCTCACTGAGGCCACCCTGTGGACACGTGCCGCCCGTAAGGATAGTCACGCCTCACAGCACCCTACCAAAGCTAGGTACATAGGGTGATTGTCTTCCTAACAGAGATATCTTCCCAGAGTAAATTTCCAACAGTTCTAAAAATAGTGTCACGAGCTGCAGCCCACTCTAGCACATTTCCATTACGTCTGAGTCAGCAAATAAAAGAGCAGCTGGAAATCAAGAGCAAGCTGCGGGTCCACTAAGCCCTCCGCTCCTGGTCAGCTGCAGCTGAGTGCGGTCCTCCACTTCACGGCCTTCGGAGCCTTCCTCTGCCCCTAGGCCCACACGCCCCTCCCGCATTCTGTAAATCCCAGGTCAGTTCCTCCTGCGCCCCTCTTGGCCTGCTGTCTGCACCTGCTTTCACTTTTGAATAGTGGACTTCTGCCGACAAGTGCAGTTGCCCATGAAAGGCTTGCTGACAGTGACAGAGCCTGTCTTGTTGTTATGACATAAGCTGGAGAAGGAGAAGGAGAGACGCTGCCTGTCTTGGGGCGGACCATGGAAAGCCTCGGACTGACAACCCGCCTTGCACAGGGCCCACTGCAGAGTGCTGCCCAGGGTCCGCAACTCTGATAGCGCATCCTTCAAAAGTTGGAGCCCATTCTCTCCATCCCCCAAAGTGGACTGGACTTGGTCACTTTTTTCTGATGAGTAAATTGAGCTAGAAATGATTCTTTGTGGTTTCCAAGACTTCCACAGCCAGGTTGCAGGAAAGAGAGCTTCCTTATGTCTGGGTTTCCAGACATTGGATTAATTTTTTCTCAGATGAGATAGTTGACAGGTTGTGGGGACACCAGCAGTCCTGTGGAGAGCCCCACAGGACTGGACTAGTGTGGGGAGAGGAAGCCCCATCCCTGGCTGATATCTTGGCTGTGACCTACCTGGCTAAGCAACACCCAATTCCTGTCCCTCAAAAATTATGATGATAATATATACCTATTGTTTCTTAGCTAGACTTTGGGGTAGCTACAGAGCAATAGATAACTAATGTGAAGAGATATTGATACACATTTCTCAGAAAAGCAAGATTTTTTAAAACTAATGAAGTAGTAAATAAATATTCAAAACAGTGTAACCAGGGAAAAGAAATCAGTTAGGGCCATTTCCTGTAGACACACACCCCTGACCTTCCCAGACCCACACTTCCCAAACTTCTATGTGTGGTTGAATGATCTGGGGACGCCCTCGGACTACAGACTCAGCCTGCGCATCTGAGAATCTGCGTTTCTAGCAAGGGCCCAGGGGAGGTTGGCACTGCCTCATGGCATCCACTGTGGTACTTTGCGTGCCCCCATCCTGGTGGTCCACATTCAAGGTCATGGCCACACCAAACTTCCCTACCTTGACAAGGGAAGGGACTTGCTCCCTGGGAAACCGAGGAGGTTAAGAAATCCCCCCCCCCCATTGGACTTCAGGAAATAGGTCACTGCAAAGAACTCCTTGCTCAAATCAGTGTTCACAGCAGCTCAATCTACAATAGCTAAATTATGGAATTAACCAGATGCCCTTCATGGGAAGAATGGATCCATACACACACATATGGAGCTCCATTCAGCTATCAGAAGCAACAATATTGCAGCCTTTGAAGGTAAATGGATGGAATGGAAGAAATTACGCTGAGTGAAATTAGCCAAACCCAGAGACTCAAGGGTCAAATGTTTTCCCTCATTTGTGGAGGCGGGAGCAAACCCAGATTTGGGTGAAAGGTCAGGCTCGTGTCCTAGACTCACCAAGTCAAAGCAACATATAATCCAGGGAAACCATATATATATGTAGCGGGATGGGAATGAAAATATGGGAGGGAGGGGAAAGGGAGGGATAATAGGGAGGAATCTGGGGGGGAATCAACAATGTACCTTACTCTTTACTCACCCAGAAGCCAAATTATATACACACACACATAATCATTTGTATCTGCTGTAGAGGGAAATATAGAAGAGTCAAGGGACTGGGCTGTAGGTGATGTGTGGATGATTCTGGATTAGGCTCAGGGGCATATATTGTTACATTTATGATTATACAACACAAGTCCTCAATAAATTTTTTAAAAAAGAACCCCTTGCTCGCCTGTGACAAGACCCTCAATTCCCATACAAAGAGTTCCTTGCTCACATGACTTAGACAGAACTTCCAATTCCCAGTCTATGTCTCCTGAACAAGCGGCCACCAATCATTCTGGACAAAAATGTCTGCCACTGTCTTAGTGTTAGTCAGCCTTTCATACTGTGACCAACACACCCGACAAAATCAGCTTATAAGAGGGAAAGATTGTTCTGGCTCACAGTTTCAGAGATGCAGTCTGTGGGGAGCTGACTCCATTACTCTGGGCCCAAGCAGAGCCAGGACACATGGCGAGAGGATATGGTGGAGGAAAGTTGCTTAGCGCATGGAGCCAGGACCAGGTGGGGTGGGGCTGCACGGAAGATGCCCTCTTCCTGGGCAGCCCCCAGTGACCCACCTCCTCCAGCCACACCCCACTCGAACTAGGAGGGACTGATGAGGTCACAGCTCTTGAAGTCCAATCACTTTGCCTCCTGAATTAACTCAAGAGTTTTGGGGGACATCTGGACACCACATCTCCAAACTATAGCAAGAGGCTTGACTGAACTTGACTCAGGCTCCCCTCCTGCTCCCAGGTCGCAGCCTTAGCCAGTCCTCCAGCATCAGAATGCAGGACTGCCCCTGAGATCCAGACATCACCGATGGATGGACCACAGGGTCTATCTCTTCCCACCCCGTGCAGGTGTCCATGCCTTCTGCATTCCTCCCTCAAGAGGGACCTTCTGAGCAGTCCTTAGAGATGCTAGCAGATTTGCAGCCAGAGCCTCCTTGGCAGGACTGTGGTCCCCTCCCCTAAGCGTTGTCTGGTCGATTTTATTTGGCAGCTCCCAGGTGCTTTGATGGATGTACTCTCCGAGGCTTGGGAAATGCTGAGCCCTTATCAATGTGGAGTCTTTGAGTCTAAAGACAGAACCTCTTGTCACACATGGTTATACTTAATTACCTGTCTCTCAGTACACGGCAGACTTGGTGACCACGGGGACCTTGTCTGACTGCCAGCACTAGATGACGGTGCTGCCCTGCAGGGTGTGTGATGCCATGCAAAGTGGAAGTGCGTGGTCACTGAAGGCTGCTGGCCAAGCTGCACCACCCGTCAGCATCAAGCTTCTCCCCTTCCTGGGCTGTTTTCTTAAAAATCATGTAAGAGTCCTGATGGATCAGCCACGGCTATAAGAAATGCTCACGATAGGGGGTCAATTTGAATGTTCTTCAGCTAGTGATGAGTTTTTAAATTATATTTTGATATATGTGCAATTCCAATCAGTCATTAAAAGTAATGGTATTTATATATTTTAACATGGAAAGAATTATATGTTCTTCTTAATAAAAATATAGGGAGTGATTTCCATTTAAATAGCAAAATCATTTGATTTTAAGCAAAGTATTTGTTACATTTAAATTTTTTTTTTTTTGGTACTGGGGATTGAATCGAGTATCACTGAGGCTCATTCCCAGTCCCCCATCCTTTTTTTTTTTTTTAAGTTTGAGGCAGGGTCTCACTGAGTTGCCAAGGCTGGCTTCAAACCTGCAATCCTCCTGCCTCAGTCACACGTAAATTCTGAGAAACATATATTTAACATGAATTAAATAAACATGTTAATATATCAAACATATATTTAATTTATTTATTTAATGTATTTAACATATTTAAATAGTTTTAAATCTCTTAATTAGGTACAGTATTAAATTGACTTGTTTGATTGCAAACATAGCTGCTGACAGAAACAAAGAACCCAATAAATAAATAAAGGCATTCTAATTTTAAATCGGTACAAAATCCAGAGATTCACTTATTTTTCAGAACATCAGAGAAAAAGCTTTCCAGACAGCAAGAATGGCCTGGAAATAACAAGGAATTAATAAATAAGCTTTGTTCTTTTAAACACAAAAGTTTGGCCCAGAAGAATTCAGGAAATTTCTTTCTTTCTTTCTTTCTTTTTTTTCAGTGCTGAGGACTGAACTCGGGGCCTTGCACATGCTAGGCAAGTGCTTTGCCACTGAGCTAAATCCCCAACCCCAGAGTTCAGGAACTTTGATTGTGGCAAGGGTCTGTGTTCCCACTCATTCAAAGCAAGGGAATCTTCTGGCACTTTGCAGGAGGCCGCAGCACAAATGAGAACGGTGAGAAATACTCAAGGCACAAGTCAGCGCCCACGGTATTCATGAATTATTTTGCCTGCCATTGAAGGACCCCCAATCCCAGTCTTTATATTTAAAAAGTGGATTTCTAGCTTATGTCATTTACCAGTCCAGGAATTAACCCTTTTCAGATGTATGGTCCAGCTCACCCATGACCAGGACACAGTGTCTTGTCCTCTCCTGTGTCAGTTCCCTTGCCAGGCAGACGCTCTCATACTGCCTCCGAGGAGGCTGCTGAGGCTTCCCCCTCCGGATGCCCAGGGACTGAGCGTTTCCCCCAGAACAGCCTCTGAGCTGCTCCTGAACAGGAAGCATGTGCCCACCCATTACTGTCTGCTGGGAGAGGAGACATTTGAGAGGTGGGATTAGGCGCTTCAAGTCTTTGGAGAAAACTTGAAGTGCTGGAGAAGCAGGGAGCGAGAGTCTTCCCCAGGGGAGAATCAGGATGAACTGTCTTCTCCAAAAACAAGTGAGTGCATTCTGGGTGGCAGGATGCTCACCACAGCCCTCGAGAAGGTCATTCAGACCACGAAAAGAAGCTGAAAACACATCCGCAAAATTTATCACACGGCAGCAAAGAGTAAACAGATACAAGAAAAATCATTGCAACTGGGGATCAGAGAGCTCAGCGGTCCAGCGTCGTGCAGAGCACAAACGCATCCCCGCCCAAGTTCACTGGACGGTTCCAGCGTCACAGGGTGACTTAGGACATTCCCGCTTAGCTCAAGCTTTGTTGAATTCTGAGTTTTAACCCCATGTTCAGGGATTCGACTTCGGGCCTCAGACCCAAGATCTGAGCTTTTGAAACAATTTCCCTGGGAATGGGATAAAGGTAATCATTTGATTTGCGTTTCAAATGTTTTCCCACTGGGTTTTCAAGCTGATCGTTCTTTCTTTTTCTTCTTGAGCATACATAACGGGAAACATCTTTATAATCATTCCCAAGTGCTGCGACTTTAATCTCCCTGTGTAATTGAAACTTCATCTGCAGCTAAGTGGCTTTTCTGGATCCTCAACAGGCTAAGGACATCTAACTGTCGATCGTTCCCTGGGGGTGGGGTAGATACATGTGTGTTCAGATCGCCTCCTCAGTTTCATTGCGCTGCTTGTGAACCTCTTAAGGAAGCGCTATTGTCTCTCCCCCACTGAACAGATGTCTGCTGAATGCACTCAACTGCACGGCGGGCTATGCCTACAACAGGACCTGTGTCACAGCTGGGTGTACAGTGGTGGCCAGGACAGCCCTTGCCATCAGACTTACAGCCTAGCCAAGAAGATGGAAAATACGTAAGTAAACCACATAAGCGAACATAAAGGCTCTTGAAATGCGTTCCTGTGTGTGGCAGACCAGGTGCAGTGACGGGAAACAGCGGAGAGTGGGCAGGGTGGGACTGGGAAACGGGATTGGAAGGGACTGTCTGAGGGTGCTCTGAACAGGTGACCTTTACATGGAAACCTGAAGGTCAAGAAGGAACGTGGGAAAGCAGAACAGGAGCTCTCCGTGTGGGGGACGCCCCAGGAACAGCGTGAGCAGCACTTGCACCAGGGCTGCAGTGGGGTGCACAGCACCCCACGAAGGAGCAAAGGGTCCAGTACGCAGGGCCTTGTGAGCTCAAAATCTGAGCGAAGCCACTAGGAGTGTTCATCAGAGGAAGAACACGGCTTGGTTTCTCTTCGTGAGAGACCACTTAGCCATGCAGTGAGTGGAGACCTGTGGGCCAGGAGGGGCACAGAGAGAAGCAGCTTTGTTTTGAGGGCAGGAAGTGGCATGGAAGGGCAGAGGGAGGGTGCTGCAGCCTGGCGCCTGAGCCTGGGAAGACACAATGTCAGGGTCTGGACAACATGGTGCAAACAGGCCAGGGAGCCCTACAACGGGGTGGGCGGACTCCAGGGACACCAGCGGGGCATGGTGCAGGACTGCAGGACCAGGAATGCAAAGCTCTGGCACCACTCTAGGTGCCAACGGGTGAGGGGCGGTCTTTTCCTAGAACCCAGGGCTGTGCTTGTGTCCCGTGAAAGCCGTGACTATGTGGGAATGCAGCTGGTACCTACCTAAGGCTGGCAGGAGGGAGGAAGGAACCCAGGACTCTCCTCCTGCCCTCCACCCTCCTGCCAGTGCCTCCGAGCAGAAGCCAGAATCTGGAGTTGGCCACCGATGCCATCCACAGAGGTAGCAGCCAAGCACAAAGGAGGTGGAGAGCGATTAGGATGGTACAAAGGGAGCGCGTTCAGCTCAGAGAGCGAGGGGAGGACTGTTTTTGCAGGGTGGGAATCCAGTCACAGCTTGTATCTGTTAACTTGGAGACAGTTGTGATATACAAATTGATATTTCAGGAAGACACATGAGTCTGCAACTCAGCAGAGCGGTTTGTGTTGGAGATGAAAATTGGTGTTCACGTTGCTCTCAAAGCAGCAGGAGACGAGAGGACCATGGGGGTGCAGGCAGACTCGCAGGGGCAGGAGCTGCAAGGCCGTTGTTCAGACGTGGAGCAGAGGAAAAGGAGCTCAGAAGAGGATGGTGTGGAGGCCCAGAGAGACAGGAGGGAACCCCGAGAAGTGCAGTGTTGAGCAGCAGAAGAGCGGCCAAACACCTGGGAAGCTACGCAGCAGCCAGGACTAGGGACACGGACCGTGCACCAGAGTCCAGGAGCTGAGACGCAATTGACACCTCTGCTTTTCAAACTTGCTTTTAAAATCTTTAAAGTTTACACATTTTACAACAGCATACAAACTTGGAAACTTCAGGAAACCACACTCTGCTTGGCAGCTTTAACCACGCAAAATCAGCTCCATGGGGCTGGAGCGGTGGTGCAGTGGTAGAG
>PVKS010019196.1:0-38783 GCA_004027875.1 Aplodontia rufa
TATGGGAATTTTGTGTACCTTAAACATTAAATATCAACTAGGAGATGAAGGTAATTTACTCTACCATTTTTGGATAGGACAGTCTATGCCCTGTGTCTCCATCATGGTCCTTAGCTCAGTAGTGAAATTAAGTAAAAAACAAAGAAGATTTAAATCAGGAAGGAAAATGACAATGGCTAGAACTTCCACGGAAATGTCTAGACAGTGACCAGCACAGCTTCCTGTGGCTCAGCACCACATTCATCACCTGAACCCCCAGTTCCCTGCCCACAGGGTGGGTCGTGGGGACACGTGCGTCTCCCCTTTGGACTTGTCGGGGACAACCGCAGGGTTCCTTTCTTGTCCACTTCCCTGCTGTCTGTGCATCCTGTCACTCCCTGGTGAAAGTTTGAAGTGGGTGAGAGAAGGGCCGTTTTCTCTGGACTTATTTGCTCATTGGCTGCAACCCTGGTAAATGTGGGTAGGTGCACTTGAGGGAGGCTCCCTGGAGATGATGTGGGCATCCTCCAAGGACAGCATTGGTTCTGTCCCCCAACATGCTGCGGATAATTGAAAAGGCCATACTCATGATGGTGAGACTGTAATTCTTCACCAAGCAGTTACCATGTGCCAGGGATTCCTCTGGAGCTCTGTATTTATGACTCCTTTGAACATTGAAATGGCCCCTAACGCAGTAACTCTGTTCCCCACCCCCAAATATCGAGGAGAGCAAGGAGGATCCCTAGGACACCTCATGCCACGTGACAACAGGAAGCACGGGAAGGACTCCTGGGCCCTGTCCATGTGTTTCCCTGCTCTGTTCTTGGAAGAAATCTTGGCCTTGAACTTGGGGGTTGGGTGCTGGAGCAGACTGCTGGGTCAACACTACCTGCAGCTCACCCCTGTGGACCTTTAACAAGGTGTGATGTGCCTTAGTTTATCGCCTGTAAATGAAGAACGAGTGAGACCCACTGCTAGCACCTGGCACATAGGAAGGGCACATAGTTGCCACCAGCACCACCATCATCCTCATTTATCCTCATGGTATTTTTCTCCTTCTCAGAGTGATTGCACTGACTTGCTCCAGTGCCACTGTCTTAGCCAGTTCGTGTGAGCCCCGTAGCCTGCGTGGCTCAAATGGGAAACACCTCTTTTCTTACAGTTCTGGAGCCTGGGAGTAGCAGCCAGGCTGCCATCCTGGTCCTGTCATGGAGAGGGCTCTTGTCTTCTTGCTGCGTCTACTGTGGTGGGAAGAGGGTGAGCGGGCTGCGCACATCCGGATCTTTCTTGGGGAGGAACTTCCTGCTTCCCTTATTTAGCATTTTGATTGCCCCCCCACATCCTCACCCCCTTATTGCTTGCTTTTCTGGATGTCCCTCTTTATTAGCTTGTCCGTTTTCCTCCTGTCGGGCCCTGGCTGGGTGAAGGCAGGGTTTCCATCTGCAGGCCCAGAACAGGGCTCCACACAGAGCAGGTTCTGCACCAACCTTGGGCTGGTGGGTTGGAGCCAAGGCTGACTCTCACTCATGTCACACACTGTCAACCGTGGAGTCGGCCCCTCACTGGACTTTGCCCAAGAGTCACTCCCTCCTGCAGGGAGCTCTGGGGCAGCCACTTGGTCCTGCCCAGACCCCTCCTTCCTCCTGGCCACAGACTCTGGGACATCAGCCTTCGTCCTGCTATATCCAGCAACCTGCAGATGACCATTTCACAGCCAGCGATTGATTTCGCTGCCTGCTTTCGTGAGCATTAGAGGAAAGTGCATTGAGCAGCAAGGTGTCCAACCTTCGAAGCTCCAGGATCACCATTAATTCAAGTGGCAAGGTCATGATCTGCTGCCTGGGGGACACTCCACTCATCTCCAGGAAGCAAGGGGGTGACTGTGAGACCTTGCTGAATTAACAACGGGGGCACTGAAGGCAAGGAAGGGACTTCTCAATGGACAGGGGCATCCTGGGCTTGCGGATAGGCAGCACTGCTAAGTGAACACTGAGTCTCAAGCCCACTGGGGAGTGGCAAGGGTGTGGCCCCCAGGTGAGGACTGAAGAGGAGGGTAAGCAGGGGTCCACAGGACCTTGGGCTTCAGGAGGGAAAGGAAGGGGCCAGTTCCTGCTAGTCCTGCCCCCAAACCCCACCCACCTGCCTCCTTTCCCCATCCTGCCCGCATTGCGGGGCAGGTGCAGGCTGGAAGGCACGGGCCATGCCCACAGCCTGCAGGAACTTGGCAGAAACGCAGTGATCTGTAGGAGCCACCACCTGAAACATGCCCTGCGTGCTCTCAGCCCTGACAAGTGGCCACATGGAGAGCAGGGCAAACTGAAGGACGCGGTGCCTCAGGTATAGGGAAGCCAGAGTGCTCAGAGCAAGCCCTCCACGTGCCAAAAGAGGGCCACCTCCGAGTTAGCTCCTGGCACCCGGGGAGAGAAGGGCCAGGTCAGGGGCAAAAAAGATACATGCGCGCACACACACACACACACATGCACTCATTTGTATCTCAGTAATTCGAAGGAGCTAACATTTAACATAAGCATGCTTTTAAGACTTACAGGATATTGCTGGCGGGATGACACATGCCTATAATCCCAGGGGCTTGGGAGGCTGAGGCAGGAGGATTGCAAGTTCAAGGCCAGCCTCAGCAAGTTAGCGAGGTCTTAAGCAACTTAATGAGATTCTGCCTCAAATAAATTAATAAATGAATAGGACTAGGGATGTGACTCAGTGGTTAATACCTGCTAATATCTTTTCTGCACCTGAGCTCAATCTCTGGTTCAGAAAACAAAAGAAAACAACAAAAAACAAGAAGAAGAAAACCCCTTGCAGGTTGTTCTCTCCCCAGGAACAGGGCTGCCATGCCCCGGCGCGGTGCTCCCGTCCACTGTGGGTCAGCAATCACCACTGTGTTGCAGATCCAGTTAGCCAGCATTAATTCCGACCTTTATTCATGCACAATCCCCAGTCAATTAATACAATCTGGGGTCAACTAAATTTTGCCAAGTGTAAGATGAAATGATTGGTTGTGCCAAGAAATGAAGGTTGTGGGTGATTAAATTAATTTAAGATAACGAGCCCTTGGGAAAATTCGATGTGTTGGCAGATAATAGTATAATAACAAATGTCAATGACAGTGCACGGTGTTCTGGAATGTTCTACACAGAAGCATCACCAGGTCTCAGAAACACGTATTAAGCATTAGGGGAGGTTGAGGCCAGAGCTCTGCAAGTCCCCGGTGTGGGCATCTTGACACATGGGCTGCAAATCCTCCTTTAACCTCCTTTGATTGTGTTTGTCTCTACAGGTCCTGACTTTAAAATCTGCTCTCTGGGGGATGCCGTTCAGCAGGCTGCCTGGCTTCAGCTGAGCCCCTCTGCCTCGTGAGTCCCTAGCCTGGGCCCCCACTCTGCAGTATTCTAGGTGGCAATGGTGTTGGGTGGCTCCAATGACAGAAAAACCACGCTACCCCCAGCCTGGTGCATCACCAGCACCGCACACGAATCAGCTGGTAGTTGCTGTTTTATTTTTCTACACAAAAGTGCTGTTATTTAAGTCCTCCTGGTCTTTTTGCAGGTGAGCTGAATTTATATAGAATTTAGGCAGAAAGTTTTGAAGCTCTTTCTTGATCTTTCCCTCCCTGGACTTGCTTCAAAGGTCCTAGCAATGGGAGGAAGGCCATGTGTGCAGTGGTGCCCAGGGCCCAGGTTCTATTGGAAAGCGACACTGTTCCTGATGGACATGTCCCCTGGCTCCTACAGGCTCCTGTCCATGGCACACACCCAGCAGGGTGCTGCTGTCCCCTTCCAGGGCTGAGCACAATTGCAAGCACTGCTAGGTGTCAGGGCGGTGAGCGGGGCTGGCTGGGCATGTGGGGAATGTCTACTGTGCTCCGAGGCAAGTGAGAGGCCCCTGCCACCGCCAGCAGAGGGGCTGCGAGAGCAAGGGGCCACCAGAGCTCCCCTGGCCCTGACAGCTAGATCCTAGGAGCTCCTTGTCAAGGTGGGGGATCAGGCTGCATTTTATGTGACGCTTTGAGGACCAGACTGTAACCCTGATGTGGTAGGCACTCCTGGCCATGCCTGTGTAGAGGGGCCACACCAACAGACACCCACATCAGGACCTAGGTTTAAGAGAATCCTGGGTGGGAAGTGACAGTCCCTGCTCTGGAGGGGCAATGGACAGCTGAGGAGGAGCAGGGCTAGCATGACCTTGTGTTTGACCTTTGCTGGAGGAAGTGAAAGGAGGTGAGAATAAGGAGACCCAGGCGATTTTTCTGGGTCAGAGGACACGAAGGAGACCCCAGACCAATATCCTGGGTCAGAGCAGGACAGGGGTCAAGCTCAGAAAAGGAGGAGCTGTGTCATCTCTGGAAACCACTGGAGACTGTGGGGCTCCCCCTTCCCCTCGGTGAAGGCGCTTGAATGGTCCCTGAGGGAGGAACAATAAGTCGCAATCCACACTCCCGCTGTTGAATCCAGGTGCTGATGGGGATCAGGTGGGAGACCCGAGGGCCAAAGGGGGTGGGGATCCCCAGGCGGGGGCAGGGAGCGTTGGCAGACCCCGTAGGTGTCCTCACATTTCTCTCAGCCTCCACACATGGGAGTGGGGTTCAGACCAGGGACAGGTGCTTCTCTAAGGACAGGTAGTCTTCTGCAGCCTGATGGGGTCGGGGAGGGTGTGCACTCATTAGGAACTGGGCGTTCAGCTGAGAAGCTTAAAGAAAGCTGCTCAGATCTAAAGTCTGTGCTGGAGATTCATGTCTGCTAAATTCACAGGTGCATTCCACGGCGGATGGAGAGAAAACAAGCCAACGGCCCCAGTCTGTTTCAGAGGCCATCATGTCACTAGCTGGAAGCCAATGGTGAGGGCAGGCGCTGGGTTAGTGTGATGTGAAGGGAAGGTAGGAAGGGGACCTCCCACTGACCACTGGGGACATCTGGAGCATTAACCAAGTGCCTCCAGGGGCCACGTCTACATGGCACATCTTGTCCCTATGCCATTACAACACCCCCACCCCCACAGGACAAGAGTTGCCTAGGGCAAGGGAGAGCAAGGGGTTTGCCCAGGGTTGCTGCAAAATCCACACCTGCCCCTGGGTGCTCTGGAGTGTCCACATGAATGTGTCTGTGTTGCTTGGAATCACGCTCGCTACAGTGGTTGAAAAACGCTAGTTTTTGACATTATGATGTAGGCAAGCACACCGCATCTTATAAACACTGCGGTGTATTTTCGTATAATGCAATAACAATAGTCAAAAATGACACATTTTTTATTTTTGGAGCTCTGAGAATTGAACCCAGGAGTGCTCTACCACTGAGTTAAATCCCCACCCCCCCGTTTCGTTTTTTTTTTTTTAAGAAAGAGGGATAGTGAGAAAGAGAGAGAGAGAATCAATTTAGTTTTTCACATGGCTTTCGTTGCTCCAACGCTTCGTTGTGTGTGTGGTGCTGGAGTTTGAACCTGCATACTTGTGCATGCCAGGCAAGCGTCGTAACAGCTGAGCCACTGCTCCAGCACCCACCACCTCTGTTTTTAAATTTTACTTTGAAGCAGGGTCTTGCCAAGTTGCACAGTTTGAACTCAAACTCATGATCCTCCTATCTTAGCTTCCCCAGTTTCTGGGATTACAGGCTTACATGTCCAAGACCAACTACCAATTAATTTTTAATTGCATTTAACTCCAGGGAGATTGAAGAGGTTCAAGGCCGGGAGTAGTTTGGAAGGACATAAGCCTTGCGTGAGATGTTTCTTCCTATTTCTTTCTTCTTTTTAAAAAACTCTTACTAGGAAGAAATTTTACTCATAACATCGTGGTCATTAAATTAAAGATAACAAAGAGAACAATCTCATCTCCTATCTCCTACAAACATCTAGGCATTAGTCCAGGTCTGATTGTTCCATGAATTCATAATTCATTTGGCCTTCTTAAATGAAAGGGAGGAAAAAATCCCAGTACAAAAAAAAAAAAAAAGAAAGAAAGAAAGAAAGAAAAGGGGGAAGGGGAGGGAGAGGAGGAGGAGGAGGGAGAGAAACTTGCTGAATCCTCTCCCTGCCCGGGGATGCTTCTGCAAAGCCCCTTGGACTCTGCAGTGCCTTGGTGTGGGTTGAAGGAACCCTGGCTACTGCCACTTGGAGAGAAGCCACTTGGGAGAGGACAAGCCAGTGTGAAGCTTAGTTTGGTATTGGCTTCTAATTTGTGCAGCAGAGAGCCGAGAGCGTCTGAAGCTGGTTTTCCAGCAGCAGTTTTTATAAGGTGCACAGGAGCATGGTTCCCCTTGGATATCCTGCATCAGGAGCTCCTAGTAGCCCTGTCTTGTCCCCAGGTCCTCCTCTTTTTGTGTTGCCCTTTCTTCTCTCAGTGGTGCAGGGAGGGGCTCTGGAATGGCCAGTTTGTGTGGACAGGCGCGGGCAAGGTAGGCAGAGCTGCAGAGGCTGCAGAGAGGGCACAGGTGGGCGGAAGTCTGGGCTGGACCTGGAGCCCGCTGTGGCCTCTGGAAGGGTCCAGTTGTCCTCACTCAGTATCTTTCCTTAAACAAACTGAAATAAGCTGAGGATATCTAACATGCTGGAGGATTTCACATCGAATTCCAGACTTCTGATACTCCTTAGAAAGGGAGGGAGAGAGGGAGAGAATGAATGAATACCTGGCTACTCTGGGGCTGGACCCCCCAGGCGTCAATCACGAGGGGTGAGGGGTGGAGACCCACATCAGAGGTCCAGCAGGGTCTTGTCCTCAGCCCGCCCATTCCATCCTCACCTGCCTCTGAGGATATCTCAGTCTGATACCCTCCAGCAGTGAGTGGTTAGGACAGAGAGCTCTGGGGTGGGACAGAGCTGGGCCGACTCCTCTGAGGCTTTGTGTACCCAGGACAATTTATTCCACCTGTTGAGCCTCACTTCTTAGGTTGCTAAACAGGAATGATGACAGCAGTGATCCCTTTGGCTGTTTGTGGCTATGAAGAGCGTCAGCTGTTCAACACACTTAGCGCACGCCTGTCCCCACCATCGCTCTCTATTCACGGCAGAGGCCAGCAGAGATGATGACTGTCACATTGTACGCACTCTTGGGCCCTTGGCTTGCAGCTCAAGGCCTGGCTCTGGGGGCACTTACACAGCTAGGCTGCTAAGCAAATGCTGGCAGGTCCTGTTTTCATCCACAAGGTGCAATTGATAAAAGACGATGACGCGGTTTTCCTTTCCAGAAGGCATCAAGGGCAAGCATCTTCCCAGAACACTGGGACCACGTGGCAGGGGCAGCAGCCAAACAAAGGACGGAGGGTGCAGAGCTGAGCCCCCGCTGGCCCTCATGTGAGGCTTGCTGGACAGGAACAGGAACTGCGGGGGAGTCCCTGCCGCCCACACAGGGGGAACAACGTGGACTGCTGGGTGTGTGAGAGAGGAGGGCAGTGAGCCTGCGGTGGGGGTGGGGAAGCCCCAAGGTCAAGGGGCCAAGGCAGCGGGTGCCAAGCACCCACCCGCTGTGCGGCAGGAAGCTCGTGGCCTCCTGCGGTGTTTCTGAGATTCCATCCCAGCTGCCCTTACTGAGAACTCACTGCCACCTCCCCTCAACACAGAGTCCTGGGTGTGAACAGGGCTGGGGAGAAGTGAGGCCCTTTGGGGACTGCCCCCACCCATTTTCAAGGCATTGTGCTTGGAGACCACACCCAAGGTCAGCTGCACTGTGGGTTTCCGATAGAGCTAAGTGCTGTTCCTGGGACTCCTGGCAGATGAGCCAAGTGCTTCTTCTCGAGAAGAATTTGATGTTGGGTGCTTGCTACTTGATGTTTCTAACTGAGGGGACCTGGGCTCTTTGTAAAACCTCAGGGGTCTACAGTCACCTGCCTGTGATCAGAAACAGCCCTGTCTTGGAAAGTGTCTACTCTGAATAGAAGCAAGGCAGCTTCCCAAGGCCAGGCCTTTCACCATCCAGGGACTCTGACACGTGGTTGTCAGCTTGTCACCTGTCTTGTTACAAAAGCTGACAGGCCCACCAACCACAGCCATCTGGACCTCCAACGTGTGGAACGAGGCCCAGCAGGTGGAATGCAGGAGGGAGGAGGAGGAGGGTGGGTTCCCCTCTCCTTCCAGCCACCAGCACCAAGGCGTGGCTGGGGCTCGTCCTGGAGGGGCCCTGGTGGCAGGTTTGTGGCATGGAGTTCTCCAGGAGGGTGCAGAAGGCAGGAGAGCAGGAACCATGCCCCAGACCAGCTCTCACTTCTGTTGGATCGATGCTCTGTCTCTTCCTGTTTCTCATCTTCATCGTGGCCCCTGCTGTTTCTGCAATAGGCTGACCTCTCCAGAGCACAGGACAGCAGGTGGACAGCAGAGTCAGCGTCAGGTGTGAGTGACCCAACCGACCGTGCATGGATTGCTGGGCACCATGGCAGGGAAGCAGGGCTCAGCTCCCTGGAGAACCCGCCAGTGGAGGTACAGAACGCAGCTCAGACTTCCTCCAGAAGCAGGGAAACGGCTGCTTATTCTCCCTCCATGGATAGGGAAGGGAAGGCCACTCCCGCCTGCCTCCCCATCTGTTCCACAAGCCCAGCACACTTCCGCTGAGATCCGCTTTTCAGGCTGCCAGTTGAGGGTTCTGTAGTGGAAAACCCATGGATTTGCTGGGTAACAGGATTGCCCAGGGGCTGTGTGGCTCTGCAGGTGCCTGCTGCTGACCGAGTGTGGGGTCTCCACGCGCTGTTGGAACCTGACCCTTGTGCTTCTCCCCTTCCCCAGAGCCACCCTCTCCTGGGTCCTGGGAGGGACTATCCACCTTGCACAGCCCCAGTGGCTGCTGGAGCATTTGCAAGTCTCTGCCAGGCTGTAAGGGAGGTATTCCGCCTCGCCCTCAGATCCTCTCCACGCTCCGCACACAACATCTCAGATTCCAGAGGGTCAGAGAGCGGTGAGCCTGAGGTCTTGAGTTCAAGTTCTCCTTCTGTGGAGAAAGGCCTTGAGTCTGGGGTTATCCTACCAGATGCTCACTGCAAAACAGTGTCCCACATAGACTGTCACCTGAGCTGCCCCATCAGATGTGTGTCAGCCCTTTTTTTAGAGAGAGCCAAGGTATCTTTTCAAAAATTACAAATTCAGAAGGGTGCACTTATCTTCCCGTCCTTAAAATTCCACATCAGGGGAAGGGAGGGGCGCAGAGAGCACTCAGGATCTTCAGGGCAGTGAAACTCTGTGATGTGATTATGTGACACGTGTCCTTTCATGCTAGTCCAAGCCCAGGGATGCCGGCATGGAGAGCGGACCCGGCTGCAGACTGTGGACTCTCTGGGTGGACATGAGGTGTCCAAGCAGGTCCCTCGGCCAATCAACAGGAACGTTGGTAACTAACGGGGACACTGTGCACTGTGGGGACAGGGCATATATGGGGAATCTCTGTACCAAACCCTCCATGCTGCCGTGAGCATCAGAACTGCCCTTAAGAACACAGTCCTTTTAAAATGTCCCCCCAAAATTCTAGGGCATATAAAGGAAGTTTCTTTTCACAGTGATTTGTAGATAAAGAGAGGTTTCATAGCCTTTTTGAGGTAGCAAGGGCAGGCGGTGTATTTGCAGGACAGGCTGGCTGGGTCAAAGACGTTTGGTGATATTTGGAGGACAGTTTCTGAGAGAGGATAAATTTTGGTGAGGAAGAGAACATTGAAAAATATCACCAGGTTCCTGAAGAGGGCTTGGGTAGGACAGGACAGCATTTATCCTAACTCTGTCCCCAGTCCTTGGTCCTTTGTAGATTCCCAACATAAGGGAAGACTGGAGTCCCCTTAAATTAGCCTCCATTCCTTTCCTGAGAGACTCACACACAGTGGAGCTGGCCACTCAAGCCGCTCTGAGATTCGAGTGTGTGGGACACTTTACATATGTCCACGTCAGATGAAATGAACTTTTCACATGGCTTTCGTTGCTCTGACACTTAGTTGTGTATATGGGTGCTGGGGTTTGAACCCGTGTACTCGTGAATGCCAAGCAAGCACCGCAACCACAGAGCCACCCCTCCAGCCCCCATAGAATTCTTATTTTTTTTTAAGAGAGAGGGACAGTGACAGAGAGAGAGAGAAAGAATCAATTTTATTATTAGTTTTTCATGTGACTTTCGTTGCTTCGATACTTTGCTGTGTACATGGTGCTGGGTCTCGAACCCACGTCCTCATGAATGGCAGACAAGCACCGCAAGTACTCCAGCCCCTAGAATTCAATTTTTGTAATGCAATAATGAAGATTCTTGCACTGTCTCACACATGAGCTTTTGGGGACACTTCACATCCAATCTATGACATGGGATGACCTCACAGAGGTCAAAGGGAGCAGGAGTTTCCTGTAGAAGAAGGGTCAGTACTGAAGGCACTGCCTCAGACAGCCCCGGGGCCTGCGGGAGAAGCGCGCACCCTGCGTGCAGGAAGCCTCTGAGCTCCTGCATATTTACACCCAGCCCAGAGTAAATGTCAGCCCTCCCCTCCCGCTTCCTCCTGTTCACTTAACATGCAGAAAAGTAAATGACCCATAAAGAGAAAGAAGTGATTTTTTCTACCACGAAAGCTTTTCAATTTGCAAACATTTTGATACCTAATAGAGCAGGTCATAAAGCGAGTTTGGTGCATTTTCTCGGCCGAGGTTTTACAAGGTTTTAAAAGGGTTTTGTTGGTGTGCGGCGTCCAATATTTTACTCTATTACATTCCGAAACCAGTTTATTGGGTGATTTACACTACCTGGCATGGGCATCCTGATAAATATCTGCCGTACTGGGATGAAAACAAATAGATGTCCAAGCCCATAACTGGGGTGTGATGGGAATTATTCTTTTAAAGATGCCTGGAATTTTTTAAGCATGGGGCTTTAATTCAAAATCCAAGGCACGGTGCTTGCCGACAGGACTTTCCTGTTTTTCTCGCCTGCTCCACCTTTATCTAAAACAGCGCAAACTGCAGGCGAAATCCACCCTTGGACCCAGTGGCTTCATCCAGACTCAGTGGGCTGGGGTTGGGGGCTCCACGACAGCCTCCCAGGGACCCAGGGTCCTTTCATCTTGTGACTGTTACTGTGTGGGTCTGAAGAGGCCTCTGCTGGGCACTGCCAGGTGGTGGGGAGAGAGAGGGTGCAGGAGGAGGCTATGGGCTCAGCTGTAAGCAGGGCACGTGGCTCTGCCGCATCCCATTGGGCAGAGAACGGTGACCTGCTTTGTCAACCGTGAAGGTGGCTGACCGGGCTGTAGCTGTGTGCCGGGCAGAAGGAGTCTTGCTGCTGGATCACCAGGTTCCTCCGTGTCCCGCTGCAGTTTTGGAGAATCCACAACATGGAGCACTTTGGTTGTAAGAGGGGCCCACGTGTCTCCCTTCACACTGGAAACCACAGCTGAGCTCCTGTACAAAAGCGGTTTCAAGAAGAAAGGATAACTAAACATTCGCAGTTCTCCAGAAGAAGTTCTGCCTCTACGCATGTACAGAAGTCTTAATTCTGCTTCCCCTGCAGGGCTGGAGAGGGAAGTGGGTGTGGGAGTCGGCCAGTGAGCTGCTTGCGGGTGCACGGTCTGAAGGCTGCAGCTCATCTGAGAGTGCACCTGAGTTCTCTGGAAGCAGGAAATGCAATTCGTTGTTAATTGTTTTCAGAAAAGGTTTTTCTACAGTATTAGTTCTGAGCAAGCTGCTTTATTAAAGTCCTTGACCAGCATGATTGACACTCCTGACGAGAACTCTTTCTCCGTCTTGCTGGGGTTTTGAAGGTCTTGTTTGCTGGTGAGCAGCTGTCGGGTAGACAAGGAAGCTTCCAGAAAGCACCTTTTGTTTCACAGGCCTGGCTTCAGTTCCTTCTTTCACATCCTTCCTGCGTTTCTTTAAGCATTTCTTTCTTCTTTCCTATGTACAGGTCAGACTCTGAGCTAAGAACCAAGAAGACCAAGAGTAACGATAAGTGGACTTGCCCTCCTGGGACACGTCAGTTAGAGTTGTCTTTTTTGATTTAATTCAAGAAGCGAGGAGCTGTTGGCTGATGTAGCTAAGCCACCTGGGGGCGTGGTGGTTTGGGATGCAGGTGTAGCTGGATCCGGGGGCTTTTCTGTTCGTGGTTTTGATATCTCTGAGTCAGCTTTGCTCTCGCCTCCTCTGTAATGCAGTACGGGCAAGACTGGGTTCCTAGTTTTCTTTGTGTTTGTTTTGTTTCCCCGGAGTTCCCATTAAGTCCTAGGATTCACCCTGATGGGGAGCTGGGTCAGTGTGCCAGGCTCTGTGCCGACTGTCCTGTCCAGCTGCTCAGTCCCCAGCCTCTTGTGCTCACCCAGGACCCCATGATCACGCAAGCTGCGCAGTTGTACTTGAGCCCAGGCCTGGATGTGGGCTCCCGGCAAGGTGGGGGGGTGAGGACGGTACTCACCGACACTGAAGCTACCCGCTGGAGTCTTAGCTGCTTTTGGGTTCCAACCCACCCAGTTATTCCGTGTGGTCTTTCAATAAGGAAACCAGGGGACATCTGGACACAGCCAGGTGAGTTACCTCCCAGTGTGGGCTTCCAGACACCCGCTGGGCTCCTGTATTCTGAAAGCACCTCCCAAGGTGACGGGTGGGGACCACCCAGGGGAAGATGGACAGCGAACAAGCCACAGTTGCTAAACGCCACTCAGGATGTGTCCTGAGGCGTCTGCACTGTGGAAATGCTGACAAACATGTTTTGGAAGAGTGTGTCCATAACCCAAGCCCTGCCTTCCGTGGGACTTTAGCCTCCTCTGCATGAGGCTGAAGGGATGCAGAGAGCTCTGGGGTCTGCACGGTGAATTACTGAGCACAGTGAGCTCAGTCCTGCTGGGGCTGTTGCTCCATTTGGTCCCCCTGGAAATGGGAGATGGCCACTCACATCAGGAGCCTCTGCTCCACCGCTGGGCTCAGGGACTGAAATGCTGCCCTCTGCTGGGAACGCCCTCATCCTCTATTGGAAATAAAGTTTAGCCAGCCCTCTGCCTCCTGCCGCCCAGTCAAGTTGACATGGAACCAACCACCTGGCCCACTTTCTTCTGTCACACAGACATTTTCAACTCTTTGGAGCTGTTTTGTTTCTGGACTAGTTTCTACGTTTTAGTATGTTTTTGCTCTATTCCTGTGTCTTAATCTATCTGTCTAGCCAGCCATGTCTCCCACCTCTCTGAATGAGCTCAATTCCTTCATGTCACCTGTCCTTTGTTTGCTGGGTTTGCAGTCTGTCTGTCTGGTGCATGGCGACCCTGTGTGCTGCTATCTGGCATGCAGGTACTGACCAAGGGGTGGAGTTCCTCAGGGTGGGTGTGGCTAGCAGGGAGCGATGATGTCATGCCTGCATGTCTTTCCTGATTGGCTGGCCAGATTCCTCAGAGGTGGATCTGAAGCCACCTTGCAGGCTGGTCTGCCATTGTTCTTGGAGCCCTTGGTGAAAAGGTCATGAGCCTTACGAGGGTTCAGAAGGCTCCCAGGGCTGCCACCTGCGATATCCTCATCTTCAAGGGTCCCTGCTCTTTCTGAAGGACAGAGACTGTGCACTATGCCAGCAACAGCCCTGGGGAGGGCAGCTCCCAGGTGCATGGTGCTAGACAGGCACTCTGGGTGTCAATCCTGCTGCCAGCAGCTGCAGGAGCCTCTGGTGACTCACCTTCCTGAACCTTCAAGCGTGTTCTTTGGAATGAATTGGATCGCACTGGGACTTTTCTTGCTGGAATATGCTTTAGCTTAGCATCCAAAATGATTCGTGCTGTGGCCACTTATCTCATTCCCTTCATCCTTGTTGATGTATACTAGCAGTAAACTCAGTTCACAATTAAAGTGGCAGTTTGGGAGGGGTCACGGTCACTAGTGTTCACCTTCCACAAAATGCCAGCTCACTGAATTTCCAGGCTTATCTGAATAAACCCACTGAGTTTAATGTGCATCCCCAGCAGTGCAAATTCTAAGCTTTGGGGTAAATTCATTTTGATCAATGTCATTTTCACCCCTTAAAATAATAGCAATCTTGTCCATTCCACAAGGACCCATTTCTCCACTATTATCAGAAAAATAATAATAGTAAAGGCATAAATATTTAGTTCTGTAAATTATTCCTTGTTTAATTTTCTTTTTCAACGAGTAGGTCTGAGTTTGACGGAAAGCCTAGGATTCTAAGGAAGGAGGAAAGCAAAGAGCAAGGCTAAAGGAAGACCTGTTAACTTTGTTAGCTGTGGCTTATTTGACATGTTTCTGTTCCCTTCAATCTGATATAAAATTCCATCTAGATCAAAGAATGTACAGCTCAGCTCCTGCAGTTCCATGAAACCAGGCAGGGCCGCTCATAACATGCATTCCTCACCCGAAAGATGTATTTGTTGGCGGTACTTGCACGCCAAATAACGATGATTAATTCAGAGGTGTAGACACGCTAACCTCATGTAATATATCCAGACATAAATAAGTTGCAGATGAATTTTTTGGTTGGAATCGCCCAATAGGATTAGTCTTGACTGCTCATAAAGGGATGCTCTGCAAATCAAAGGTACATTAAGATTTCACATCACTGCAGTCAGAATGGCAAAGACCAAGAATACAAACAGATGTTAGAGATTGTGAGAGAAATGAGTACTTGAACATCGTTGGTGGGACTTCAGACTCATACAACCAATCCGGAAAACAGGATAGAGACTCCTCAAAAAATCAGGGATGGGACAACTATGCGGCCCAGCTATCCCACTTCTGGGTATTGTCCCAGAAGAAAGAAAAGTCAGCACTCTTCAGTGACACAGCTGTACCAAGCCTTATAGCAGCACGTTTCACAATAGCTAAATCATGGGATCAACCTAGATGCCCCTCACTGGGTGAACGGAGCTCTACTCAGCGATTAGAAGGAATGAAATTGTAGCCTTTGCTGGTAAATACAGAAATGGAGGAAATTATGCAGAGTGCAATCAGCCAAACTCAGAAACTCAGAGGTCGAATGTTTTCCCTCATATGCGGAAGCTGGAGTAAAACGAAGCAAAGGGTGAGAGGATGGCAGGATTATGTAACAGCTCCATCAAACAAAGTCACAATGAGCCCAAGGAAGCCTAGTGGGGTAGAGGACAGAGAAGGGGCGAGGGGAGGAAAGAAGGGAGGGGAATCGGGAAGGGAAAGAAGGGGTATGAATACTGTGTAGTGTACTCTGTCCTCTGAGATATGAAAGAGTTCCCATGCAAACGCTGGAAAAGTTAAATATACGTATTTACACACACACACGCACACACACGCGCACACGCATACACACGCACGCACACGCACGCACACACACACACACACACACACACTAGACAGAACCAGGAAGAAGGGGCTGGGTGCTGGGGAGGATATTGAGCCCAACCGTATTGTTACGATGGGTTCATGTGTGAATGAGTAACAGCGGGTCCCTTCATCATGTGCAACCATAATGCGTGAATAAAAACAAAGGGATGCTCTCACCTCCACAGCTCCAATTCCCATTCACCTCCACCCCCTCTCCAGTCTTCTTAGCAGCGATTCTGAGCAGGCTCCCAGGCACCTGACTCAGAAAAACAGCACAGCTGCAAAATATGGGGTTTTGGAATGTTCTACCAGCCTCACACCCAATGAATTCATGATTTATTGGACAAAGCTGAAAGAAAAACCACAAGGAAGAAAAATTCTCTTTCTCTTCTCTTTTCTTTCTTCCTTCTTTCACTGCTCCCTTTCCCCCTTCCCTTCCCACTTCCTCTCTGCTTTCCTTCCTCTCTTATTCAGTATTTGGCCTATAAGAAGAGGACTTAAGGAGCTGGAGTGGCTCAGCGGTTGTGGCGCTTGCCTGACGTGAGCAAGGACGTGGGTTTGAACCCCAGCACCACGTTCACAATGTCAGAGCAATGAAGGTCACATGGAAACTAAATAAAAATTGGTTCTTTCTCTCTCTCTCTCACTGTCCTTCTCTCTAAAAAAGAAAGAAAGAAAGGAAGTTAAGAGACAGAACAGAAAGTGGAAGGGCACCTAGATAAACTAATGTGCCCGTGATTACAGGCTGGGCCTCTTCTTTAATTTTATATTCTCTATTTGCATTTTCTGAAGCCACACGGTGTTTTATTCTGACATTTCTTTTTCTCTAAAGCTATAACCTTACTTATATTTTCTTTCAATTTTACAGTGATTGCTATCTTGTTCCTTAAAAAAAAAAACAGAGTGAAGAGAAAAACCAGATGATTGAGCAGACGAAATCTCACACAAAGAAATTAATTGCTACCACTGCGGAGGGCAAAGTGTACGATGAGCAACTACGGAACGCAGATGAAGCAGGCGTTGGTGGCGTTTGTGCTGGTGACATCTGGGTGTTAGTAAACACCCTCTCGCTGGGATGGTAACTGAGGAACAGCCATCTGGATGTTTGGCTGAATTTTTCACTTTTATGGGTGGATTTTTAAGACTGCTGTATGGGAACTTCCATTTTCTCTCTTTATTCTTCTAGTTTTAGTAGCATTAGATTCCACAATGTTCTAAACTTTGCAACAGTGATCTCTCCCTCCACACTCCCGGGGCGTTTGCCGTAATTTTTGAGCGCTTGCTCACCTTGAAGAAATAACAAACCCCAGCTCCCACAGGTGGTCCAGAAACCGTGAAACTCAGGGTCAGTGTCACCGGCTGGGCTGCTCTGCCCTGGCCTCTCCACCCCCAGCTCCTGCAGGGGAGAATGCAGGCCACAGTGAAGCTAGAGAACCCTTCTCATCTCTGCTATGTCCTGCTTCAGTGGTTCAGCAGGTCATTTTGATGCTCGGTGTTTTATTCAGCAATTAGAGGAGGAAAGGTTTATTTGGGGACCCACAGTTTTAGAAGTCTCAGTCCATAGACAGCAGGCTCCAGTCCTTGGAGCTCGAGGTGAGGCAGGACATCCTGGTACAAGTGTTGGTGGAGGAAAGTGGCTTGGGGCACTGTAATCAGGAAGCAGAGAGACTCCACCTACCAGATGCAAAATACACACCCGGAAGGCACCCACACCTCCTCCAGCCTTCAGTTACCACCAGTTAATCCTCACTGGGGGATCAATTCACTGATGGGGTTAGGGCTCTCATAGCCCAATCATTTCACCTTCTTGTATCGTCTCACACATGAGTTTTTGGGGGACACCTCACATCTAAGCCGTAACACTGGGCAACCTCCCACCCGCCCCCTGTGTGTCTCCCCTGGTCCAGTGGAGTATCTGTGATGCTGGGGAGCATCCACACTCCTTCAGGATGTCCTGCCTGCCTGTCCAGTGCGATGCTGATGCTAAGACATCCGCCCTGCCTCTCCTGGCTGTGCCTGGCCATGTGCTCCCTGCAGTGCAGACTCCAGGCTGCTTGGCAACTTCAGCTTTCCCATTGACCCTGAACCTAGTCAAAAGTGAGATCTTAGCATCCTATCCCAGGTGAACGCCACTAGGTGAGAGCCCACAGTGCTTATTCCAAGGCATAGGTACGTGCACTCCGGAAGATCAGAACTCTTTGTCACTGACGGCGATCCTGCACTTTTGGTCACAGAGGATGCATGAGAAAGCACACAGCATTCCTCTCCCAGTGCTGTGCCTCTGGAGAAATTCTGCTTAGATTCAGGATGATCGCAGCAGTCCACAGCTGAAGTTCAGATGATGGGAGCTAGGGACAGCCTGCAGAAGGGCACACTTTGAATGTGGCATCTGGGATGTTCTCTGCCCACTCATTTCTGATCAGAAGCAATCACTCTATTATTTCTTACAAATCTTCTGATATCAAAACATAGGGAAATGCATAGAGAATAATGTTAAGCTATCCAAATTTGTATTTTGATGAATTGGCCTCAGATTTTAGAAAAATTTTAAAAAAGAAAGAAAGAAAAAGGAAGGATTAATTGTTGCCATTAATTGTTGGTAATTGGAAACATTGACCTTCAGTCATTCAATTGGCCACAGTGGAGTCTTCCCTGTTCCTCGAGGTGAGATTATGATGAAATAAAAATACGCACACGGTCATCGCTAGACTGAGCTGCCGAACTGTTTTGTGGAGCAGAATGAGCTCTCAGTGTTCCTTACGTGGCAAGGCCCTTGCTAACCAGAGCTCCATGAATCCCATCCCCTCACACAGCAGAGAACTAAGCCCTTTGTTCAATTTCAAGTTAGTTTTTGGTCTTCGGAAACACATTTGTGTGTATATGTTTATAAATAAATAATAATTCACGTGGAATGTGTATTTGTAGATATGCAGGGCAAATGTAAACATGTATGCATACTTTGGAAAGTGAATATTATTTGATTTAATACACTTACTTTAACAATATAATAACATAATAACAAAATAATAATAATTGAGCAGCAGTCAAGTACCAGGCATTGTGATCCTTGCTTTGTCTGAACCATGTCGTCTGACAATTCTTTCCAGCCGAGATTATTGTCATAACCTTCTTATGATGAACTTGATCTGTCTCAGGTCACAGAACCAGAAGCAGCCGCAGCCGGCCGCAGGTCTGAATCCCGGGCTGACTCTGCTGTGTTCTTCACGGAGGCAGAGGAAATGAAAACTGTCGGTCCACAGCAGGTGCAGGGTGCAGGGACCGGCAGGGCCAGCTTGGGTGGGGTTTGTCACACAACAAGAGTCTCTAGACCAGACGCAGGCGTTATCTGCCAGGGAGACTGTTGTCCTTAGCCGCTCCAAAAGGACGTGGAGAAGGCGGCTGGTGGTCCTCAAACCCCCTCAAGGCACATGCACTGTTCCAGACGACAAACTGTGAAGCGAACCAGAACCCAGTGTTTGCTAAGTGGTGTAATTACATGTAGCTAGCACAAGTGCACAGACGTATGTGCATGTGTTCCAAGGGTTCGTTTGGAAGATGGAAGCCTTTGAAACATACAGTTTCTGTAATCCTGTAATGGGATCTTTTCAACTTTAAAATAGAATAAAAAACCTGTCCTGTTAAAAAAAAAAAAAAAGGAAGAATTGTCCCAGCCGCTACCACCCTTCGATGGGTTGATTCCATGAATAAGCTGTTGACTGTGTGACAGGGACCATGTGCACATGATGGGACATCAGGGAGCAGAGGAGAGCTGTGGGGCTCAGTGGTCTAAATAGAATCCTCTCCACCACACACCCCATCGGGGGAGCCCACACTCAGAAGCCTGGAGCCGCCTTTCCTCCCCATCAGGAGGTGAGGGAGAGGGTGCCCTCTCCAGCAGGTGGGAGCTGGGAAGGAGGAGGCTCCCCAGCCTGCACAGTGGAGTGAGCAGCAGGGAGGGCACACAGAGCTCCGCCAATCCTGCAGCCCAGATCTGAGGACACCACCTCCCAAGGTGGAGCCGGAGTCACACAGCCCTGTGGCTGCCAGGCTCAGCGATGCCCATCTGCACCTGTCCACCCTGCAACTCTCTGCAGCCTGGACTTGGCCTGCGACTCTGGTCCAGCATCACCATCTCCCATCCACCCCGACATCTCTGATGTTCACACTCAGTACCTCCAGTGAGCTCCATTTTAACCAGAGAGGAGGCTGTCCCTGTCATCTGAGTGTCATTGCAAAAGAAAGAAAACATAGGCCACAGCAACTATGGCTAGAAATGTATCTGCTGAATGCTGATGGCTCTTTCATGTGTTTCCAAATGACAGTATTTCTCAGGTCTGAAGAATTGCATGTCCAGAGTGAATGCTAGCTTCTAAACGTGCGCACACCGTTTGACACAATGACTGGACAGTTCGAAATTTTTCTTCCCAAATTCTACAGATCTCGATTTCTTTTCAGTGTCTGTCTAAGCAAAACAGTAGAAGGTGCTCTTCTGTTTTCTCCAGGGGGATCTTAGCTATAGTGTCAAATACTTTCTGGATCTGGTGTTTGCTACATTCTCTTAGGCTTAGTATTTTTTTTTTTTTTGAGTCATTGAAACTATTTCCATTCCTATGACTGTTACCTGTCCCCTCGTGGGACGGCATGTGGGACCTTTCCTAGCATCACAGCCTGGCTGCACCTGCTCACTACCCCATCTCCTCCATGAGACAACAGCCTACCTGCCCCATTTACTCTCAGGTCACCCATAGAAAACTTAAGAACTTGTCTGCTCCCCAGAGCTTCCAACTCACCTGCTCATATCTACAAAATAACCCACAGTTATTTTCCAAAAGTCACAGGCCTCTAAACACCAACGAGCACAATGTTTTTGCTGAATTAAGCAATGTGAATTGTCCCAGGGGTTTTCTGTGACTCCTTCAGACATTCAGTGGTTTCTCTACTCTGACCACCCCCATGAAATACCATTAATGATTTTCCCATATCGAATGTGCCACATCCATCCATAAAACATGCCTGGAAAATAATGCACATAAATTAGCATCACCAAAAGCTCTAATTAGAAAGGAAGAAAATTTGCTTTGTATTCAAACAATCTTTTCCATTTGACAGAAACAAGCAGCTCGTCACATTTTAAATCAACATTAATTATGAATAACAGATAATTTGCAGGGAAGCAATACACAAGCAGATTCTGGAGAGGTCTAGGCTACAGTGAATATATGACGGTTGACGCGGATCAATCTTTTAATTCTCTTATGGCAAGTGATTTATTAGTCCAAGTAAAATAAAACATAATGAAATAGATCATCTTTTCATGAAATATAATGTCCATTAGATGCAATAACTGGGTCTAAATGTGAAATCTCTCCTTTAGGAATAAGCGCACGTGGTACTATGGATGACCTATCCATCCTGTCCTTCTAAAGGGGTGTCATAAGCTCATAGCTAAGGAGTTGCTGGGGATGATTAAAGCCGAAGGCAAGAACACATCAGAGAATGGAACTTGGGAGGGACACCCAAGGGGCTCAACAGCATGTACACAGTGTCTCAGTGCCACCCTAGCCCTGTGCATGTGAGTGTTTGCATTATTACTATTTTTTTAAAGAGAGAGGGACGGAGAGAGAGAGAGACAGAGAGAGAGAGAGAATCAATTTTATTTAGTTTTTCATGTGACTCTCATTGCTCCAACACTTCCATTGTGTACGTGGTGCTGGGGTTTGAACCTGAGTCCTTGTGCATGCCAGGCAGGCGCCATAACCACTGAGCCACCGCTCCAGCCCTGCGTTATTATTATTTATGTGTGCAGCAAGATGATGAAATAGACAAGATCAGCAATAAGAACAGGAGACTCAGTGTATGCCCCCCACCTGGGGCAGAACACCTGGTCAGAGTCCACATGGCGGTAGAATATCTGAGCAACAGCACCAGAAGACTAGTCCAGCAGACAGCTGCGGACGGAATGGGTGTTCTCCGCTGTGCCTCACCGAGTAGACTCCAGGTTAGACCCGAGGCTGGACCTGTTTCATCTGCAGCCTGACTGTGGGACGCTCAGGGCTTCTTCCTACTACAGGAAGTATGTGGCTCTGAACCCCGCTATGACCACCAATAGCTCTTCTCAAGCCTTCTGATCTTAAAACTGGGTCATTTGGGTGGGGAGGAATAAGGCACGAGAACACAGTTTCTCGGCTCTTATCTTGGACAGAAGAACAGAAAACCTCAGCCTGGGGGCTCAGATATGTGACATGTGACGTCAGAAGCAAGGGAGCCACAAATCCACCATGATGTGCAGCTGCTGTAGGGCAGGTGCTGGGCTCTTAGCTGCTGTGGGGACAGACTCCTTTTCCTGTCAATGAGAAGGATGGGGTGACCATGGGGGTCACGTGAACCGTACATCTGCCAGGCTTTGTCATTAAGCATAATGAAATTCACCTGCTACGCTGCAGATGCCACATGGGCAGGGTGACATCTACATTTCTCACTCTTCTAGTCCTATTTTGTGCCCTGTTGGAGGGACGAAGAGAGGAAATGGTGTTACTGGGGCCAGGATCACCCAATGGCAGCTGGATCCACCAAAGCCCTGACAAGTGGGAGCTGGAGCTTGGAAGTGTCCCAGGCATGGCCAAACACCTGGCCTGAAGGACACAGCAAAAGTCAGACACACCCAGCACTCGGCTTCCACCTTTCCATCTCCCATGGGTGCATCCCACCTACAACATATTTCATTAAAATCCTCATGTTACAGAAGGTTTTTTGTAAAGAGACAACTTTCATGACTTGTTTTCAATGACCTTTGGGTGGAAGAGGTTGTCACGCCACCAACTGTGGATTATGCAATAGAAACAGAAAATACAACCTGACTTCTTCAGAGTCACAAGCACAGATTACTCTATTTTTATCATAAAAACATTGGCTTGGGTTAAAAATGAGCTGCAGAAATTGTTTCTAAATCTCCCCATGCCATCCCTTTGTCTTTGGATGGACTGGGGAGCTACACCACCTCTGAGTGACGTTTTCTATGAAGAGAAGGAAGAAACCTCCCTCACGTGACAAGCTGAGCTGAAACACAGGTGCCGGGTGCTGGCATCGTGTGCCAATCCGCACATCAGATGTTAAAAGTCCTACCCACCTCTGTTGAGAGGGACGGAAGGATTCCAGATGGGGAAAGGAGACAAGGAGACCTTGCTTGGATTAATTTTATTCGTGAAGTTCTGCCAGCAAGTCTGCATTCTCCCCTTAACAGAAACAACCCGGGATTATTTAGGAACATTCTTCTCAGCAGGTCTGGCAGGAGGTAGATGTATTATGGGTGTCTTCTAACACACACACACACACACACACACACACACACACACACACGGGATAGAAGTGTAAAGGAGTCACAGCAGTCCTCGTTGCCTGCAGTTTTGCTTCCATCATTTGCTTGTCCGTGGTCAACATGCAATTCTAGCATGTAAAACAGAGACAAGATGCTTTTACGTTTTAAACTGTGTCAAGCAGACTACTGTAGTGTCATCTTGCACCTTCGTCCCTCCTCAGACACAGCCTTGTCCTGCATTTCCACGCAAGTGTGTGCTACCCACCCGTCGGTCAATTGGTGGCCAACTCCATTTCCAGATCAACGGACCCAGAATTACAGGACAGTCAAATGTGCAAGCCGCCCTTATTTTATTTAACAATGCCTTAGTAGCCCTCAGTTATTTAACAATGCCTTAGTAACTCTCATTTATTTAATAATGCCATAGTAACCCTTATTTTATTTAATAAACTGTAAGAGTGTGATACTGGCAGTTCAGATTGGCCAATGAGAAGTCAAAAAACACTTCTTAAAGATGAAAATGTTAAAATCATTGACTTAAAAAGCAAAGAAAAGAATTCAAATGCTGAAGCTGTATGGTAAGAAAGAATGTTTTACCCATGAAACTGAGGAGAAGGATAAAGAAACGCAGGTTCGTTTTGTTGTCACAACTCAAGCTGCAAGTCACGGCCACTGTGTGTGACAAGTACTTAGTAAAGAGGGCAAAGGTCTCAAGTTTGCATCTACATATATGCATTTCATCCTGAGATCTGAGGCTTCCCGTGGGTAATCACTTAGCCATTTGATAGCTAGGTCTGGTCGGTTGCCAGAGCCCCCACGTATGTTCTCAAGTGTTAAAGACACGAGGCTGAAGCGGTCGCTGACCATTCATGCTCTCTCCTTGGCCCTGTGGCCAAACACTCATTACTAGGCTGGAAGCGGTTGGAGCACTGTGTCCAAGAAGGGCCAGCTGAAGTGGACACCCAGTTACATCACCATCAGAGGCCGCAAGACACCATTCTGAAGACCTCTCTCACTTCCTGAAGTGTTCTGTCCACATTGATTGCAACTCCAAGTCCTCTGAATAATAGACATCTGTTAAAAATCCCAGTTACTTCGTTATCCTTTCAAATTCCCCTGATTGGTTATTTTAAGTGATGTCGACGACTCTCGCATGGTTTCCAAGGCTTGCTTCCCAGCCCATTGGTGGACTTCACCCAACGTTGAGCCTGCTGAATACATGAGAGCTCACAGCCTGGGAAGCTGCCAGCCAAAGTCGTTCCAGAAAACCCTTTGGCCCACTCTTTTTAAAAAGGTGAGCAGCTCACAGCAATAGAAATTCTGTCAAGAGCCATGCTATCAGACAGCGGAGAACAGTGCGACCCTTCAAACCCCGTTGCTTTCCTCCTCTCCTGTCACCCCACAGAAAGGATGGGCTGTGCCATCTGGATAGGAACCAAATGTGTGAGTCCCAGGAATGGACCACACACAGGAGCTGAGCCAGACCTGCAGCAGAGAGAAGCAGCACGTCAGGTGATGCAGAAATAAGGATCCTGGTATTTTAACGCAGCCACCCTCACATGGACCTTGGGTTAAGAGCTTCCAACCTCTGGGCTTTAATACAGAAAGAGCAACATCCATACTCAAGGTGAGGAGGGGAGAGAGAGGAGCGGGCAGGCTCTCTCCAGGAGTATAGTTTTACCTTGAACTCTCCACTGGCTGCTCATGGGTTCTGCGTTCTCTTTTGCCAGTCAGACTGTGCTCAGGGTAACACTTGTTGTGACTTCCAAAACCCCCACCCCAGCCCTATCCACACCCTATGCAGAGCTGCCTTTGGACAAGCTGGGCTCCTGTTCTGACTGGCAGGCTTTGATCAGCAGTGAGATGACGCCTGTCTTAGCTCCCATGGAGCTAGGCAACTGACTCTTATTCAGGCGACTGAATCCCTGGAAACATTATTAGGCATCCATTGAGAAATGGAAATGAAGGGGGACTTTGAAAGAGCATTTTATGTACTATGTATGCAAAAGTTTAATATTCAGATGGTCTCCAGTTTAGGCTTTTCTGACTTTGTGGTGGTGACAAACTGATACGTATTCAGTAGAAACAGTACTTTGAATTTTGCTGTTTTCCTGGGCTAGCCGTATGTAGTAAGATACAATGCCGGATGGGGAAGCTTCCAGTCCACTTTGCGGTCACGAGGGAAAATGACCAATTTTCTGCAGTGTACTGCTCTGCTGAGCTATGATGTTTGGTAGGTCACAAGTCTTGCACATAATTTAGTTTAGGAAATTTTCAACTTGCAGTGGGTTTATCAGACATTACTCCATTGTAAGTCAAATAACATCAGTGTTTCCCAGGGAAATTCTGTTTCTAGTGGTTCATGAGAGGGAGATCGTATCCCGGACAAGACTGATGTTCTTTCTTTACCCGTGGAAGACAAGAATAATCACTTCTTCAAGCGCTGTTCACCAGAGCTCGTGGGGACATGTGAAGCCCTTCTCAGCACGGCTGTCTGCGGAATCCTCTTGATGTCATTGCCTCTGTGTGGATGTGTGGAATCCACTTGGAGTTTGGAATAGACGGACTTGAGTTAGACACCTTCAATCGATTTACTGTTGATGGTGTGAGCTGGGTTAAGAAACAGCATCACTAAGCCACAATTTTCTCTCTTGTGAAGTTGAAATAATACTGCAATCATGAGAGAGATGTTGTGAAGGTGAAATAAGACGATGTGGTAGGAGAGCTTTGTCAGAGGGATGGAGATACCAACAGGCTAAAGGAGAGGGGACAGCTGTTGCTATCACACTAGGAAGTCCATGAGGTCCAGAACTGAATGTGTTTTTGCTATTGACAAATTAATTAGGATATAGATTTAAAAAGATAAAATGCATTTTTCGCTTAGGTAGAAGTCTGGATTGTAGCCAGGGCTGTCAGCAGAGCCACCGGGGACCCAGACCCTTGCTATTTTGTTGCTCCCCGTTCCTGGGGAGTCATCACAATGGCCTGGCTGAAGATGTTGTTACTCCATGTCCCTTGTGGCCAGCAGAGAGTGGACATGGGAGGAGAAAGCCCTGGCGCTTTAAAGCTGTGTACTGCAGAGGATGCACCAGATCACAGTCCCCTCACTCAGTTGCACTCAGCTGCAAGGGATCTTGGAAACAGATCTGTGCCTTGGTCATCTGATTGAAAATACGTGGTCTATTTTTTTAAAGGAGGAGAAAATATACCTGAGACAAGTCACCTCCATCACAACCACACAGCGATGGTGAACACAGTGGCACTGGCCATTAAAAACATGTTGAATACATTGTCATTTTAGTGCTATGTCTTAGAATTACTGTATGAACCTTCTTAATAGCAATTTTAAATATTTTAATCTCATCAATTTCAGCTTACCCAGGACCAATGAAGCTTTTTAAGGTTTTTTTTTTTTTTGTGGTATTGGACACTGAACATAGGATTTTGTGCACGTGAGACAAATGTTCCCACCACTGAGCTATATCAGCCTGACAATGAAGCTTTTAATTGAGGTAAACATCAAGCATCTTAAAATATGCAATTCAGGGTCATTTAGCACATTCACACTGCTGCAAAACCATCACCTCTGTCCAACTTCAAAGTATTTTCACTGCTCAAAAAGAAACTGGGCCCCCATGAAGCAATGAGTTCCCAATACCTCCTCTGCTTAACCCCTGGCCACCACGGTCTGATGGGTCTCTGTGGATTTATCTATCCCAGATGTTTCATATGAATGAAACCTTGTGACATTTGTGGTCTTCCATCCTTGACTTAGCTTTGGAATATATTATTTTTAACTCAACAACAGGTGACCAGCCCAATTTTTAAAAATGGACAAAGAACCTGAATACACATTTTCCAGAGAAGACATATGGGATGTTGTGGAAACTCAAGCAAATGAGAAGTCAGGTTGAGCCCTCGGACAAGTAGGAAATTCAGGTTTTATTACTCCATGGTCCCAGCTGAGTTAGCACCAGAGAGAATCTGGGCCCCCAAGAAAGGAGCTTCTCTGATTTTATAGGATTGCTTGAGGGTTCAGGTTACACAGAGTGGGCAAGTGGGTCTGGCTGGGTGGCGGTATTTGATTGGTCAGTTTCGACCAAATAGGCATGAGCAAAGGTGGGAGTTGCCGTGGTTACAGAGAATGGGAAGCATCTTTAGGAAGCCTGAGCAGGCAGAATAACGGAGGGAAATCACAGAACTGGATTTAATTGTACGGAATGTGCGTACAGAGCAGCACGGAGTCAGTTTACTCTCAAGGTCGTTATTTGTCAAAGTTTCCTCTTCATTCCCTCTCATGAATGCATCTTACGTTTTATAATGTGCATCAACTTAGGTCTGAACTGGAGAATGGTTCGGTACTGGGTTACCATCATTTGAGGTTTTATGGCCTCAGCTCCTTTGGTCATGAATTTGGAGACCATGTTTCGGGTGCACGGCCCCAAGAGGAGACCCAAGACTATCACACGAAGTGGTCCCGCGAGGGGAAGAGGCCGTGAGAGACAGCTCCAGGTTGATGGACAAGAGCTCCAGGGTTCTGTTGGCTGTTCTCAAATGCTAGAAACACGCTGGCTCGCTCTCCGGCTGCACGGTGCACCATTCCTGACCAGGCAGCGTGAAAGCAGCGTGTTTTCATTCAAGGCAGCACAGATTCTACCTTGTTCCACTGTCAGTAAACCCAGCCCTCCTTGGCTTGTACTTTTCTTAAGCTTGACAAAAAACAGGTCAGGATAAATGTCAATAAAATCCACCTGTTAATGCTGTTTACACCTATGTAACTAGGTAGGGCTAGAATAGCTCTCCGAGGTCAGCTCCAATCATCTGGAACCGTCTTGGCTAAATGTATAGAAAGCAATAGGGTTATTCATATCATTATTCCCAGTCCACCGGATGGCATTGCAACTCCCAAGAGTCCCTTGTCAAAGTCCTCACGATTCCGCCATGTGCTGACTGACCAGCTTCTGGGGTGGTCAGAGCAGTGCTGAAGTCTGCGTTCTTTAGTGTGCTGACAGTGACTGATCTGGGGGAAGCACTGCAGTCCAGGACTCCTGCTGTTCTGGGGCGGTGGCTCCCTTTACCCAGGTGTGGCATCTGAAACCTTAAGAGTGGTTGGGGTTCCCTGTACCACAAAGTGGCGACCCATCCAGGCAGGTTCCTTCTTCCAGTTTTTAACCCAGCCTCCATATCCTGGTTGGTGGGGATACACCCAGTTTCCTAAGGAAACAGGATCCCTCTCTAATATCTTTTGGGTGATAATTTGAAGTGCTATCCCCAGGGATTGGAGGTGTTGGGATAATTTTAGGTCTGCTATTAGCCAGAGATCTCCCCTGAGTTTTCTTATTAATGGGGTGGGGTCAGATCACCCACAGAAGATTTCAAAAGAAGTGTACCCAGAAGGCAGAGCTGTATCAGGCTCGGAGGAAGCTAAGGGCAGGGCGTCAACTCAGGGTACTCTGGTTTCCTGGCAAAGTTGGACCAAAGAAGTGTTGCTGGTTCAATTCACTCATTCTACTTTCCCTGAACTTGGTGGCCTGTAGGTGGTATGGAGTTTCCAACTGTTCCCTAGGATCTTTGAGATCAGGTTCAAATAGCCCCAGGACAAACTTGTGACTCTAAGGTCCCTTTGTAACCATTTAAAGTCTCCCAGTTTTATTTACTTGCAGGAGGACTGACATAAGCATACATTTTGAGTTATATTAAGAGAGTCATTACCTTTTTTCTTAATGTCTGTGAATGACTGTGCTTTGGTGTTTAAGACCAAGTTGGTCAAAATTGCACTTTTTCCTACCTACTGTTATGAGTCAGCTGAGATTCTCATGGGGTCATTCTTAGGAACATGAGGGAAACCTCTGGATTCCTTTAACCTTCCAGCTGTGCCATCTACCAGGATGGGTCAGGGCCTTGCTGGCCACAGTTGGCTTCCCTTGGAAACATCAGGGATATCACCCTTTCTAATGACCCTCCTCCTCTGCAGAATACGTATGGTTGACTTCCTGTTCTCTAGGGTTCTCGTGAAGCCCCTGATCAGGAGATCACGTGACTCAGAGATACAAGGCAGAGGGTTCCTATCATTCCCTGGGTCCTGGCTGACCCTAAATGCCAGGGCCAAAATATTGCATGATTTTCCTTGGCCTTCTTACTTCCTTGACTTTGGTTTTAAACATCCAGCAGGTCAGTTTCGCCAGGTTTAGGGTAGGAGCAATGGGTTGTAACTTATACATCTATACTTTTATAGTAATCCCTTTCTTTCCACCGGGGTTAGCACTAGTGCTGGAATTCAGCATTAGATCCTATGTGTCCTGTAGGTGATTTATTATTTCAAATTATCTCAGGTTGTTCTATTAAAAGAAGACTTCCGCAAAACACTAATATGCAATAGTAATAAAATTTATGAGGAAAATACAAAATGAAATCAACAAGAGCAAAGACATTCAGTTTGCATAATAACTATGAACCAAGAGGCATGATTTCTGTAATCCCACACCTTGATTTTCTTATGTACTTTAACCCTGATTTATTTTGAGATGGCAGTAATCTTTACAACAGAAATCTACGCCTTGAACCTAACTTCACATGAGCTGAAGACTAGCCTGTTTTGGAGCCAATGTAACATGGGGAAAGGTGAGAGGTAGTCTTATCTCAGCGAAGGCAGGGCTCTTGACAGATGAAACGTTACATCTAAAGCGATTCGACAGTACTTTGGACACACGAACAGACAAAAGTTAAGAGTGCTTTTAACTTTCCTTTTGTGGTAAAAGTGGTAAAGTGCTTCCATGTTTCACAATGTCATCTTTAAATGACAGGTTCTCCTTATTATCTTTCAAAAATATATTTAAAGGCTGGAGCGGTGGCTCAGCGGTTACGGCACTTGCCTGACATGCACAAGGACATGGGTTCGAACCCAGCACCACGTACACAACAAAGTGTTAGAGCAATGAAAGCCACATGAAAAACTGTACAATACAATTGATTCTGTTTGTCTCTCTCTCTTTCTCTCTCTCTCTCTCTCTCACACTTTTACTTTCTCTTAAATTCCCATTCTAGTGTAAAAAGTAACACAAAATTCTACATATATCTTACTGGTGACAGGTTACCTTTTCAGGTGCAGAACATTAAATTACGTAAAAAAAAAACTCCAATTAAATTTACTATTTCTATATAATTCTGAAGGAGACTATTGCTACATACAATTTTAGTTTGGAGAATACCCAGTCAGTGAAGTATTCTCCTGAGTTTTGCATTTTAAAAGACTTGTATGCTAGAAGAACACCAATACATCTAATACACAACCAGTACTATCATCCCGATTACATAGGTGTCCTTATATTAACTAGGTTTAGCATTCGCAGTAAAATTCAGAATCCATAGATAATTACAGGTTTGCAGAGTTCAGCAGTACTAACAAAATCTCTTATACATTTGGGAAACAGTGTTAAGGATCGGAAATAGATTTAGTCAAAGCAAACAGATATAAGTCAGTTCTTCAAATGGCAGTGTGGCCCAGCTATTTCAGATACAATGTATAAAAGAGAGTACTTAGGGTCATTTGTTGGCAAACCTACATAGACTCTCATTTTACAAAACTTTCCATAACACCAGAGAAGGCTTGCACAAACATGGTTTTCAGATGCATACATATATCTAGTCACAGATATTTAGAGTGTCAATCACATTGTTATAACCTGAAATAAGATTTTTTTCATTTAATCAATTACAAAATAATAATTTTAAAGACCTTAAAACAGGCACA
Organism: Aplodontia rufa; assembly: GCA_004027875.1. Lineage (NCBI taxonomy): Eukaryota > Metazoa > Chordata > Mammalia > Rodentia > Aplodontiidae > Aplodontia > Aplodontia rufa. Next base: position 30,276 of record PVKS010019196.1, read on the forward strand.
AGCCCTAATACTTTTAGACTTAGTTTCCCTAATAAAACCCCATGCAAAATTATCTTGATAGAAAAAGAAGCAAGGTCAACACTACAGCTTATAGGAGTCGGCAACTACTTCCTAAACAAAACTCCTATGGCTCATGCTGTAAAATCAAGAATAAATGAATGGGATGCAATTAAACTAAAAAGTTTCTGCATAGCTAAAGATTTAGTCAAGAGCATCAAGAGAGAACCTACCTACAGAATGGGAGAAAACTTTTGCCTGCTACACCTTGGATAGAGGGCTAATATCCAGAATATATAGGGAACAAAAGAAACTAAAGTCCAAACTCACAAATAATCCAATCGATAAATGGGCTAAAGAACTCAAAAGGAGCTTCTCTCCAGTGGAAGTCCAGAAAGCCCACAAATATATGAGAAAATGCTCTACAGCATTAGCTATAAGGGAAATGCAAATCAAAATTTCAATGAGATATCACCTCACTCCTGTTAGAGTGGCAAAAATGAAGAATACAAACAATGACAGATGCTGGAGGGGCTGTGGGAAAAGAGGAACACTGTCACACTGCTGGTGGGACTGCAAACTGGTTCAGCTACTATGGAAAGCTGTATGGAGAATCCTCAAAAAGTTAAGGATGGAACCACCTTACGACCCAGCTAACCCACTCCTGGGAATTTTCCCAAAAGAGTTAGAATCAGCATATTATAGCAATGTGGCTTCATCAATGTTTTTAGCAGCTCAATTTAATATAGCCAGACTATGGAACCAACCCAGATGCCCCTCACTTGACGAGTGGATACAAAAACTTTGGTACATATATACTATGGAATACTACTTGGCCATTAGAGAGGACAATATTATGGCTTTTGAAATCAAATGGATGGAGATGGAAAGAATTATGCTTAGAGAAGTCTCCCAACCTCAGAGACTCAAGGGCCGAATGGTTTCTCTCATCTGTTGATGCTAGCATGTATGGGGAAGCAGTAGGGCTGACGACTAACCTAACAAAACCTCAAATTGAATGACTTTCAGAGTAATAGGGGGATGGCTCCCTAGGATACTTGGAGGCGTAGGGAGGGAGATGGGGAGGAGGAGGGTATATGAAGAACTCATAGGAGTCTGGAGATTGGGAAGATGGGGGAACCATCCCAGAAGCCGATGTCATTCCTCCACGAGCTACCCATTTAACGCATGAGTTCTTCTGGGGGAAACTGCAACAGGTAAAACCCAAGGTGGTCATCCACCTTTTAAAATTACCCCTGGATAACAAAGTTTATATACATTGATTGCTATTGTTTTGATAATGTTTCCCCCTCAACTGTATTTCTATATACTTCTAATAAAATAAATAAATGAGCATGAGACTTCTAGTCTCATCTCACTCAAAAAAATTATCTTGATAGATAAGAGCAGATCTATGTTTTGAGAAGCCCTTGTTGTTACTAAACATAGAATTAGCACACTAAAGGTTTACCTTAAGAAAAAACCGTGAATAAATTCTACTGAGTGATTACAGCCAATCTAACCACGTACACAAACTTTTTGAGATTTACCTTCCACAGGGCTTTCTGATGTTCTCAGGCCTTGGGTGACTTGGTTACATTCTTTACTTTTGTCCCCTCTTTCATCTTGGACTTCCGCACAAGAATATTACTTTACCATACAAAATACATTCCCATCCGAAAGCATTTCTTTTCATCTTCTGACTTGCTGTACAAAGATATATTTACATACCTATAACTTTCTTATATCTCTTTTCCAATTTCAGACCCTTTCTTAAACTCCAATACTGAAGCAATCCATATGAATGATATCCGTGCATTTAATTTACACAACAAATTTCATCCTGGGAGAAGGTCGGCCAATCTGTCATACCCAAAACCTGTGCCTTAAACTTCTCTTTTTAAGACCTTTTCTTCTGGTTCCCTGCTATCTGTGTACACCAGAGGCAGTGCCTTTGTGTGTCCTCAACTCAGCGTCTGACTATTCCAACTTCTAATCATGCAATTTCACAGATGCCTGTCCGTACAGAATCTCATCCATTTCCTTTAACTCGGACAGACCAATTCAACTGCAAGACTGTGTAATCATGCATTCAAAGGCCAGGTTGTGTTACAGCAAAGCATTCTTAGACAGGCTTCTGTCGATAGATGGCCCATTTAGCCAGAGCCTCCTTCCCAGGAGGCTGCTGGTGAAATCACCAGGCATGGCCCCTGTCTTGAGCGGCCAGTAACAGATACAAAAAAGACACACAGAGACAGACAACTAGTGATTCCTGAAACCATGCTGACGGACAGGGGCCTTCAAAAGAGACCATCCGAGATCTTTCCCAAGAGACTACCTGTAGGAAGGAGCACAGCATTGCCCAGGTCCTAAAAGGGGCGGTAACAGAAAAACAAAACTCAGGCAGACGAGAGGGAATTCCAAATGCAAGGCTAATAGACAGGTGAGAGCCTGGAACAGAGCAGACGGAAGTAAATACCCCCAGGTTCTCAAGTCCTGCTTGACCACGACTCCTACACCAGTAGCTCCACAGACGTCCCTATAAAAAGGGACCACATGTGTGGCACCAAGGGTCTCAGTGTGCACATCAGGGGACTCACCAGCTGGCCAAGGGCCTGTGCTCGAGGACAGATAGTTCTGCCGAGGATGGGAAGAATGATAATTCTGCTCCCCCAGGATTAGGGAGGGGCAGTAGAGGAACCGAATGCGTCCTGTCCCTTCCTTCCCTGGGTAGGGGCACAGGGTGGGGAGTTGGGGATGAAATACTACCTGGCTGGCAGTTTTCCAAGGGCCATTTGCCTCCTCTGGCTGTCAGTGTTTGCACGGATGGATGGTGGCTGTGCTGTACCTTCGGAGGGTCAGGTTAACCCACAAGCAGAACGCTCCAGTTCCCACAGCGTGTGCAGCTCCTGTGAATCCCTTTTGAAGATTGGGTTTTTTAAATTATTTTTTTAAAGAAAGAGGGACAGTGAGAGAGAAAGAAAGAATCCACTTTATTTAGTTTTTCATGTGACTTTCGTTGCTCTGACACTTCACTGTATATGTGGTGCTGGGGTTCCAACCTGTGTCCTTGCCCATGCCAATCAAGTTGGTTAACCACTGAACCCCCGTCCAACCCCAAGACTGCAGCTTTCGAGCAGCATCTGCCATGTTACAACACGGGGCTCTCCTCTACTTCTACTTCCCTTACCTGTCCCCAATCCGAGGTGGTGACACAAAGATGGACAGGGAGGTGTCCCTTCCTATGAGGAGAACACTCAGACACTTGTGTGCCCACGTCCCGAGGGAGCTTTGATGAGGTTTGGCCACAGCTGACTCAGCTTTGTGAGTATGATTGGCTCTAGTCTGGTGCCCTGGGCTGTGGGTCTTCACCACCGTACTGCAGGCGAGTCCTCTCAGACTCCGTAGCCTTGTGGGGACTTTAAAAGTGTCCAGCCGTGGAGCCACAGGTATAAGCTCAAGCTAGAATAGATGAGGCTACACACTGTCACCCATTCACACCAGGGGTGATTCCAGTTCCCTGCCCCCTCAGGGAGACCCTGAGCCTGAGGAAGTTCACTAGGGACTTCCTCCTGATGGAGGTTGGTCCTTGGAGGCTCTTACAGGGGCCTCCTCTGATGGAGGTCCTTATGGCGGGGCCTCCCCTGATGGAAGTCCTTTCAGACCTCCCCACACCTGATGAAGCTCCTCGCGGAGACTTCTAGGAGGGGCTTAGCCCCTCCTCTGACCCATGGGTCAGGCCTGGCTGGGGCCCCCTGGGGGCTCACCTAGTCTGGATGGACTGGCAGGTGAGCTGGCCGCTCCTTCACAGGGTCCACGCAAAGCACAATGCTCAACTGCCCAGGGGGTGGGAATGCCAGAGTGAAAACCCTGGGATTCCATTGGGAGGTCTGGGTCCCTCCCTGCTCCAGAACAGCCCAGCTGTCAGCCAGTGACACCAGGGGTCAGCATGGTTGGAACCTTGCTGAGGTGTTCACAGATGTTGCGGAAATTCAGACAAAGGAGAACCCACCAAGCACCCGGAGAAGTTGGAGAACTCAGGATAATGCAAATCAGAAGGATTTTTGGAATAAAGTGAATCATTACACATGAAAACTTGACTTGCGAAGATGGATAATTATGACCCTCCATTCCTTGATGGGGGTCCTGACTGCAAAGGCCATGTGCCTGACAGGGTTAGAGGTAGCTTTCCTGAACACGCCCCAGGAGGACAGAGGCTGGCGAGGAGTTACAGGACATAATCGTGTGGGAGCTGCCCTCATCGCCCAGTCACCTTCATGCTGTCAGTGTGAGGGGGAGGCCACATCCTGCGGTGCTGCTAGGGAACCAGCAAGAGCACCGTGCAGCCCCTGTACCAAAAAAAGTTTTCTCAAACTGTACGATTGCAGTTGGGGAGGAAGGAAAACGTGAGGGCTGCCTGCCAGAGCAAAGGAGCAGCCACGTATGACCTGAGCCCAGCTTCTGAAGTGACCAGAAAAGGTGCTGTGTGTGTGTGCATGGGTATGTGTGCATGTGTGTGCCTGTGTGTTTGAGTGCCTGCGTGCATTCATGCATGTTTGCATGTGCATGTTTGCATGTCTATATGTGTGCTTGCCTGTGTGCATAAGTGTGTGTGCATGTGTTTGCACGCATGTATGCATGTATTGTGCTTACATGTGTTTGCCTGTGTGCCTGAGTGCTTGCATGCATGCATGTTTGCATATGCATATGTTTGTATGTATATGTGTGCTTGACTGTGTGCATAAGTGTGTGTGCATGAGTTTGCATTATGTATGTATTATTGTGCTTACATGTGTGTATGTGTGCATGTGCACATGTGTTTGCACGTGCACATGTTTGCTTGTGTGTATGAGTGCCTGCCTGCATGCATGTTTGCATATGCATGTTTGTATGTATGTGTGCTTACATGTGTGTATATGTGTTTGCATGTGTGCTTGCACATGTTTGTGTGTGTTTGCATGTGTGAATGTGTGCTTGTGTGTGCGTGCGCATGAACGTACATGTGATTGAAGTGTGCATATATAAACATGTGTTTGAATGTGTGTGTGCTTGCATGCATGCGTGTGTGTGTGTGTGTAAAAAGATGTATTTGTGAAAATAATTCCAGATTCCTACATGATTCATAAACTTTTACCTTTGATCATTAGTGCAAAACCTATTTTATTTTTCATTATTATTAATAGTTATAGAAAAGTGATTTTAAAAATGACAGTGACATCCAGGGCAATATAGTGCCATTTACTTTAAATGGGCACAGGGTTGCTCTTGTTATGAAATGCACATGTGTAACTAGGTAGCTGACCTGGCCATTGATCGACTCCTGCGATGCAGCCCCTTCATAGCTGTTACCCGGCTAATTGCTTCAGGCCTCTCCTTTACTCTTGGAAAGCTCCCGGAAGGATGAGAAGTTATTTCTCTGTTCTGATTGTGAGCTGCTCCCAGGGCCTTAGCTTTGTGGGGTTTTGCTCCATCACTTAGCTTCGGATGCCTTCAAGTGCCCTTCTGGCTCAGGAGAGTTGGACAGCAGGTCAGGCCCTGTGGAGGGCAGGAGGCCCGCAGGAGGTGGGGAGCTGTGGGTCATGGGAGGGTGCTTTAGGCCTGGGTTCACATGTGGGGCTAAACACCTTACCTGTGCACCTATGATCCCATAGAAGAGGTGACGCACGCCAACAGATCCACCTCTAAAAGAAATCAAGATGTAAAACTCAACTTTAGCTGCAGTCACCGTTCCATTTTAATCAGCATTCGCAGTTTTACAAACAAGAACAGCAACAAATGTAAGCGCTTTGGTTCCTCTGGACTTAGCTGCCTGGTGCTCTGCCTGCAGGGTCCTTCACACCTGGGAGGAGTCAGTGTCCACATTGTCCCACCAGCGGGAGCAAGCCCAGGGCATTTGGATGCGAGCTTATTTGAAGTGGCTTTTGAAGGCCCCTGTGTCCTGTCTTGATCAGTCCATAGGAGAACAAGTCCCTGACCCCTCAGAGCTCCAGGGGAAATGTGTGTGCAGGGACCTCCTGGGCACCACCACTGGGAGGGTCTCCGCAGCTCCCCTTCCCTCGAGGCTTCCTGGGGGTCAGGCTCAGATTCCATGGGCCCTGAAGGAAGGTCCACATTCCTGGATTCCTGCAGGGTCAACCACTGAGTGACCCCAAGGGAAAGTCCAGGGAACAGCCCCTGAAGACAACAGCTGGTCTGCTTTGATTTGTGTCTGCTCCTGTCCATTCAGGAGTGGTCATAGAAGGTGCCAATCACATGAAGAGGATCCCAGATCAACACCCCCTAGGGCTGTCACTGCTCCCTGGGGATCCCCTGTCCCTGTGTCCCTCCAGCCTCGAGTCCCTGCTCTGCTTCTGGCTGGCTGACCTGCCATGTGGTGTCCAGAGCCCACATCATGCTGTTCTTTTACCTCGGAACCCTTACGTCCTGCTAAACCCATCACCTTCCCGATCTCTCAGCATCAGCCTCCTTCCTCAGAGAGTTTCCTCAGCCATTTCTACACTAAAAAGCAATCCAGCTGACTAGGTGGAGCATGGGGGACTTGGGGAACGTGACCTACTCCCTGTGACACTGCAGTAGGGGACAACTGTCAGTGCACACTCATTGTCTGAGGCACAGAAGGTGAGACAGTGAAGAGTGAGCCCTGATGCACACTGTGGGCCTCGATGACAGTGACAGGTAGTGTGGCGGCATGAATGTAATAGATGGACCACCTTGGTGGCAGTGGGGACAGTGGGGGAGCTGGGCCAAATGCCATGGAAAAGAACGCGTGGTACACGAGTCTCTGCACTTCTCAATTTCTTCATGAACCAAAGCCACGGCAGCACGTGATCCCATCTGCTGCTATTTAGTTTTTGTTCTTGGGACACTGTGGGGGTTGTCATTGGTCAAAGCAGCCCACGCTGATCCCTGCCTGGGTGCCAACTGCAGGAAGCTGAGAAGCCGTGCACTCTGTCGCCTCTCCTGCTCTCCCTGCCTGACAGTGATTTCTCCTTCCTCCCCCTTGAGCAGCTCTTGCAGTGGAGTTGAGCTTGGAATTGCTTTGATGGATGGTCAGTTAGTGAGGGTTACTTAAGCAGAAGGTTAAAACGCACTTGCTCGCTGGAGCTCACCCTCTCCTGCTGCTTGTAGGAATCCTCCATGAGAGGGTCACTCGCCAGCCTGCAGGATGGCTGACTCCACCCAGTACACCCTGCTCCCTCTGCAGAGAGCCGATGCCAACCGCCCAACACAAGGCGAGGACACTGGAGCCCTGATGACTGCATGAGCCCAGCTCAGATGAGGCTAGGCCAAAGCTCCCAGCTACAGACCTGTGAACAAACAGTTCCCTCAAACACTGCATCGCTAGCGGATGCTGTAGTCCACTGTGAAGAGAGAGCTACTGATATGCACCACACATATTTGTGGAATGAATGAATGAATAGGGGCCATGGAACTTATGAAAACTTGGCTTCTGTGTATTCATATTTATTTATTTTTACCCACATAAGGCACTGTGGATATCATGCATATGAAATCCCTTCTGGTCCAAATTAAGGAAGCAGGGCTCGTTTTTGAGTAGGATTCTATAGATATTGCCTTATTGAAATTATTGGCATAGATATTTCCAGCTGGGAGAAATCCAAAATGCTGTCAAGAGCAGGATCCAGCATCTAACTGGATCATTCCACCAAGGTCATTCCACCAAGGTCATTCCACCAAGGTCATTCCACCAGCCACAGCTGGGCCTCAAATGTGTAAGGTCAGGGAGGCTCCAAGTGCAGAGGAGCAGGGTGGCTGCCCCAGGCCCACGGGGTATGATGGGAGTGCTAATCCCCCCCTGGAGAAATTCACTGGGGGGAGACTGACAGGAAGAAGGTGGATGGGGTGGTGGTAGTGAGGGCTGTGCTGGTGCTGTGGCTTTCATGCTCTGCCCCTAAACTCATGGAAAGTTCCTGTGCAGAATGCAGCATTACTAAGGACAGGGGAAAGGGCGACAGACAGAACCCCCTCCACCTGTCTGCTGTCTTGGCCACATCCATAAACACCAACCAATGCTAGCCTGCAGGTGCACCAGTCTCACTGTACAGGAATTAAAATTTCTAAAAGCCAATTTCCCTGGTGGGGGAGTTGCATTGTATCCTAACCTGATGATATCTTACTCAGGCCCCAGTTCCTGCCTCCAGGACCACACACCTGTAATCAGCACTCTCACCTCCCAGTGGCCACTGTAGGGGATTGAAGGCATCTGGTCATAAAATGGCAGTGCCATGCCCAGACTGAGGGTAGCTAGAGATTCCATGGGTTCCTGGACTATTGACCTCAATGGAGGAGTCACATTTGGAAGGGGTGGGACCCCCTGGGATGGTTTTATAGTATCTTGTGAAGCTGGAGCCACAGGTTTAACACACACACACTGGGAGGGTTAAAGAGGTGGTCAAGAAGTCGTCTGCAGAAGGTTATAGACAGCCCCATAAACTCTGTCTGTGGGAAATCAGAGGAGCCTACTCTGACTTATTGCTTTTTATTATTATT
>PVKS010019197.1:7862-38871 GCA_004027875.1 Aplodontia rufa
TTTTTGGATCCATTCTTCCTGTGAGGGACACCGGGGTTGTTTCCATAGCCTAGCAATAGTAAATTGTGCTGCTATGAACATCGATATTGCTGTGTCACTGTAATGTGCTGATTCTAAGTCCCCTGGAAAGATACCCAGGAGTGGAATAGCAGGGTCGTATGGTGGAGTCATCCCTAGTTTTTTAAGGATTCTCCATACTTAAAAGTATTGACCACTTCCTTAGCTGTACAAAAACTTTTTTAGTTTAATGGCATCCCACTCATTGCTTCCTGACTTTCTTGTTGAGAAAGTTGTTGCCTACTCCCATGTGCTGGAGTGTTGGTCATAATTTTTGTTCTAGCAGTTATATGGTAGCTAGTTTAATTTCTAGTTCCTCAATCCATTCTGATTTACTTTTTATGCAAGGTGAGAGATAAAGATCTAATTTCAACTTGTGCTAGTGACTGTCCAGTTTGTCTGGCACCATTTGTTGAATAGGCTGTCATTCTTCCATGTTATATTTTGACCTCGTGTCAAGCATTCCATGTTTGAAGATTTGTGAATTTATCTGAGTCTTCTATTGTATTCCATTGTTCTTCATGCCTATTTGGATACCAATATCATGCTGCTTTTGTTACTACAGCTCTATGCATAATTTTAGATCTGATATTGTGAAACTACCACTATCTGTTTCATCATTCTTGCTTAGTAATGTTTGGCTATTTTGGGTTTTTTATTGTTCCCAATGAATTTGAGAATTGCTTTTTCTATATCTGTAAAGAATGACATTGGTATCACGATGTGCATTGCATTTAATCTATATAGTGCTTTTGGCAGAATTACCATTTTAATTATATTGATTTTGCCTAACCAAGAACATGGAATATGTTCCCATCTTCTCAGGTCTTCAATTTCTTTCTTCAGTGTTTGATAGTTTTCATTGCAAAGGTCTTTTACTTCCCTATTAGGTTAATTCCCCAGTATTTTACTCTTTCAGGATATTGTGAATGGGATTGATTTCTTCTTCTGTCCTATTATTGTTAGCATATAGGAAAGATATTGATTTAATGGGTGTTGATCTTGTAGCCTGCCACTTAGCTAAAACTGTTTATAAGTTCAAGCAGTTTTCTGGTGGAGTTTTTCGGTGATAAAAGATCATGTTATCAGCAAAAAGGGATAGTTAGACTTCTTCTCTTCCTATTCTTATCCTTTTTGATTTCCTTTTCTTGTCTGATTGCTCTGGGTAGGGTCTACAGGATTATATTGAATAAAATTGGTGAAAGCAGGCAGCCTTGTTTTGTTCCCGAGTTTTAATCAAATGCGTTCAGCTTTTCTCCATATAATATTATACTAGCTGACAGTTTCTCATATATGGCCTTTACAAAGTTAAGATACATTTTTTGATCCCTTTCTTCTCCAGAGTTTTAAACATTAATGGGTGTTGGATTTTTATTGAAGGCCTTTTCTGCATCAATTGAGATTATCATATGGTTTCATCATTAATTATGTTTAATTACATTTATTGATCAGCATATGTTGAATCAGCCTTGCATACCTGGAATGAAGCCCAACTGATTGTGAAAAATTATCTTTTTGATGTATCTTTGAATGTGGTTTAGTAGAACTTTATTAAGGATTTTTGCATTGATATTCACCAGGGATATTGATCTGTAGTTTTCTTTTTTTGATGTGTCTTTCTTGGGTTTTGTTGTTAAAGTTATTGTTGCCTCATAAAAAGTATTTCGGAGAGTCCCTCCTTTTCAATTTCTTGGAATAGTTTAATAAGGAGAGATGTTAGCTCCTCCTCATAGGTGTGGTAAAACTCAGCAAGGAATCCATCAGGTCTTGAGCTTTTCTTTGGAAGGCTTTCAATTGCTATATCGATTTTAGTGCCTGTTATTGGGCTGTTTAAGCTTTCAATATTATCCTGTGTCAGTTTGGGAATGTTGTGTGTATCTAGAAATTTGTTTATGTTCTCTAATTTAGAGGAGTTTTTAAAAATAGGTTCTGATCATCCATTGGATTTCTGTGGAGTCAGTGGTGATTACACCCTTTTCATTGGTGATTTTATTAATTTGCTTCATTTCTTTCCCTCTTTTAGTGAGATTGGCTAAGGATTATTCAATTTTATTTCATTTTTTGAAGAACCATCTCTATGTTTCATGATTCTTTTTATTTTTTTTTTTTTAATTTCATTGATTTCTGCTCCGATCTTGATTCTTCTTTCCTGCCTTCTGCTGACTTTGGGATTAGATTGTTCTTCTTTTTGTAGGGATTTGAGGTGGAGCATAAGCTTATTTATTCAGGATCTCTCTTGATTTTTTAATGTATGCACTCAGTGCTATAAATTTTCCCATTAAGAATGCTTTCATGCTTCCCAGAGGTTTCAAAATGTTGTTTCTTCATTCTCATTTGTTTCGAAGAATTTCTCGATTTCAGCTCTCATGTGTTCTTGGATCCATTCTTCATTTAGTGTATTATTCAAATTCATGTACATATGTATTTTTTGTTACAATTTTTGCTGTTAATTGCTAGGACCATGGTGCCATGGTCTGATAGGATTCATAGAATATTACATACTTTTTAGATTTGCTGTGATTTCCTTTGTGAATTAGATTATGATCTATTTTGGAGAATGATCCCTGTGCTGCTGAGAAGAAGGTAAACTCAGCCAATTTGGAGTGGAATATTCTATAGATATTTGTTAAGTCCATTTGGTTTATGGGGTTGTTTAGGTTGGGAATATCTTTATTGTTTATTTGCTTTGATGATGTGTCTTTTGGTGATAGAGGAGTCTGAAAGTCTCCAGTATTATTGTGTTGGGGTCCATAAGTAGTTTTATGTTGTGGAGTATGTTTTCCACATACTTGGGAGCATTGGTGTTTGGAGCATAAACATTTACTATGGTTATATCTTCCTGATGTAGTGTTCTGTTTACTCTGATGTAGTGACCTTTTTTTTTTATCTCTTCTGATTAAATTTTGGTTGAAATCTACTTTTCAGGTATAAGGATTGCAACATTAGTTTGCTTTCTTGGGCCATAAGGCTGGTAGATTTTTTTCCTTCCTTTAACCCTCAATCTGTAGATGTCTTTGCCTGGAGTTGGGTCTCCTGTAAGCAGCATATTGTTGGATTTTATTTTTTTGATACAATCTGATAATCTGTGTCTTTTGATTGGTACATTGAGTCCATTCACATTCAGTGTTAGGATTGTTATATGGTTGTGATTCATAGTCATCATGTTTTATTATTGAGTTTTGTGCTGTCTTGGTTGTCTTTTGATAGCATGTACTTTTATTGAATTTCTTCTGTTTATGGGTTTTGAGGATTGCTTGGTTGTTCTATGTGGAGTTTATCTTTGAGAATTCTTTGTAAATGCTGGGTTTCTGTTCATGAACGTTGCATGTTTGATCTTATCATACAATGTTCTTATTTCCCCTTCAAATTTGAAGATGAGTTTTGCTGGGTATAGTGTTCTTGACTGCAGGTTGTTGTCATTCAGAGACTCTTGGATAACTCCATCCAGAATCTTCTTGCTTCTAGAGTTTGAGCTGAAAAGTCATAAGTGATCCTTATTCGTTTGCCTCGGAATGTGATTTGGTGTATCTCTCTTGCAGCTTTTAATAACTGTTCTTGATTTCTCTGTTATACACTTTGAATGATGTATCTCAATGAGTTTCTCATTTGATTAGGCCTATTAGATGTCCTATACATTTACTGGAGGAGCATATCTGATTGTATTCTCATTGGGGAAATTTTTTCTTTAACTATTTCCTTGAGAATGTCTTTTATGCCATTGGTTTGCATTTCAGTTTCTTCTTGCATACCAATTACTCTTATATTGTTTCTTCTGAATTTGTTCAATATATTTTGAAAATTTTGCGCATGCTATGTTAGTTTTTTCCTTTTTTTGTCATCCGTATGCTCAAATGTACTCAGCCTTTCCTCATTGTCAGAAGTTCGTTCTTCAAGAGCTGAGATTCTGTTTTCTGTAGAGGTTAGTCTATTATTAAATTCTTCCATCATCCCTCTGATGTGATTGATTGAAGATTTTTAGCTCCATTCCTTCCTTTTTCATATATCTATTTCTTCGATAATAGTTTTTCATCTCTTGAGTTTTCTCATTTAGTTTCTTTATTATATTTTCTTTTGGTTCATTGCTCCTTTTAGTAATCATTTCATTGATAATTTCTTTTTGATTATCGCCCCACTCCCTACCTGTGGGCTCCTTGGTAGGGTTGTTGTGGGTTTGAGGCAAACATTTTTTACTTTTTGTAGAGCTTCTTCTGGCTCTTTGTATGGAGGTTCCTTGTGTAGAAGCAAGGCAAGTCTTTGGGTGCTTCTTCCTTGAAGGTCAAAGAGTCTGGTCATACACCACCTGTCTGATGATCACTTTCCAGAAAGCCACTTTCACCTGGAGCCTCATTTTGCTGCACATTTTGGATCTAGCCTCCAGGACATGAATCAGGAATTTTGGGGGTGTTGCAGGACAGCCTGCTGGATTGGTGAAGCTCAGCAGTTAGGGGTGCTTGCTGGGTCCTGGGGTCCTGGAGGTGAGGAACAGTTAGAGCAGGTCTGCCTGAGCACCATGCTGGGTCCTGGAATCCTTGCTGGTGGGGACAGACCCAATATATCCGAACCTGGCTGGAATGTGCTCTGGGTGGGTGGCTCTGGACAGGAATCTTTGGGGTGTCCTGGGTACTTGCTGGTCCAGGACCAGAAGCCTGGGCCCATATGTTGGCTGGGCAGCTCTGGGCAGGGTTCTTCATTTTGTCCTGGGTGCTTGCTGGCCTGGCTCCGGAAGCCTAGGACTGCATAGTGCCTGGGAAGCTCCAAGAGTGGGTCTTGGTGTCTGAATCAGTTATTGACTGGCATATTTAAAATTTTTTGTTTTAGTAGCTTGTTATCATACTTTCTCCTGGCCTACAATGTTTCTGTTGAGAAATTCAACAATAATACTAGGAGATACTCTTGTACGTGAAAAGACACCTTTCTTTTGCTATTTTCAAAATTCTCTTTGACTTTTGACAAGTTTAATTAAAATCTGAATGTCTCAGTGCAGATGATACTAGGTTTCTTTTATCTGGTGATGTGTGGGATTCATAAATCTGTATGCTCATTTCCTCCCTAGATTTTGTAAGTTTTCATCCATTATTTCTTTAAACATACTTTCTTTTTTTTTCATTTTCTTTTCTCCTTTCAGAATGTTCATAATATTAGTATGCTTGATGCTGTCCCATAAGTTCTATTGGCTTATTTCACTTTTTTCACGTTTTCCCCCCTCCTATAAATAAATGATTTCAAATGACATGGATTTGAGTTTGTTGACTCTTTTTTCTGTTTGATTCATTCTGTTGTTGAAAACCACTGGCCCCCCCTTATTATTTTTGAGTTTTACAAGTCATTGTAAATTCTTTAGGTTCAAGATTTCTGTTTTTGTATGGTTTATATTTCTTGACTAAACTTTTCATTTTGTTTATTATTTTTCGAATTTCTGTAGATTGTCTGTGTCCTCTTATAACTCATTGACCATCTTTAAAATGATGATTTTGAATTCTCTGTCAAGCATTTCATGGATCTCCATTTATTTAGCATTAGTTACTGGAAATTTATTAGTTTCATTTGGTGGCATAATGTTTGCTTGATTCTTCACAATGTTATAATCTTGCACTTGGTGTCTGTGAATTTGAAGCAGTCACTTCTCCAAGTCTTACTGATTGGTTTCAGTAGGTTTTATTTTTCTCCTGCAGGATTCCTAATCGGATGGGACTGTGGACTGGATCAGGTGGGGATGGAATTAGATTACAGGTCTGCTACTCTTTCTATGGTCAAATTAACTGGCAGCACACCTGTTAGTGTGGACATAGGTGGGCATGGCTCCTGTACATCCTTGCATAGACAGGTCTGTTCTCAGAGAATGCAGAAGAAATGCAGGATAAAGCCATTTTGACAGAGGGATGGGTCTAATTTTGGATCTGTCGCTGTATCCGTGGCGGGAGGCCTGCTACCTGAATGCAGATCTCAACGTATCTTTTCTTGGTGTTGGGATCACTGGGATATTGCAAGTCCCTATATATGTTCCCAAAGTGCCACATAGACACATTTGTCCGTAGATGGTTACCAAATCATTGTTTATGTAGAAGATACTCGCTGAAACTTTTTATTCTGCCATCTTGCTGCCATCATTGCTGGAAAAAATTTCCTTGTGTTTTAGACTGTAATTCTAGCAAATAAACTCTATATGTTATAATCTGCAGTAAATTTTGGTTTATCTTAATCATCAGACATTTACCATTATTTCTAATTGAAACTGTCTCATATTGCATTTTTTTCCAATACTTCAGGAATATATTTTGTGGTTAGTATAAATGACATAGTAAGTTAGTTACTGATTGGGTCCATAAATGTTATATCAACATAATTTAACAAATTATCTCAAACTACAGAGAAAGGCCTGTAAAGATACAGCTCATATGCAGAATATATATTCTGAAAGACAACTTTTCTTCCACATGGTTGACCTGCTTCTTTTTATCTCCTCAGCTAACGTGGAGAGATCTATGAGATCATCACAATTTCAATAGCAAAGATTCCTGCTTATCTCTTTGCTCCACTTATGCATAGCGGTCCCTTGGTTGAATGTGGTGTTTTTCTTTTTTTCATCTTTAAATTGTACATTTAGAACTAATTAAGGCAAAAATACACTCCTGCCCAAATGTCTTAATTTCTTTAATTTCAAGTATTATTATTGTAGATTGCTATTGTTTCTCTCCTCTAACCATGGACTTCAAATTATTTAGCAATGAAACATATGTCTCTGTGGATGAGGACATCTGTGCCTTCAGGAAGTAGACAGTCTTTTGAGAAAAAGGAATATGGTCACCAAGATATTTGGAATACCTCTTCCAAATCCAAGAATAAGGAAGCTTCCGTGATTAGGTTGAGACTTTAAACCCTAACTCAGAGGTTAGTACTTTAATTCCTCTTTTTACTTCTCTCCACAGGAGTAACAGAGAAGATTGTACCTCCTCTTGAACAACTTTTGAATATCCCATGGATGCCTTGCACATGATAGGTATCTGATAAATATTTATTGAATAAGGGAATTAGTAAATGTTTATGTAACAGGTTTACTATTTCCCCTGTCTTTCTGGTTCATGGAAGATGTTAGAAGTGGACTATGGTCCAGAATTTTGCAATGAAGAAATTGCACCCATTTATGATTGGACACTGAGGTCAATTGTTACAAATTCCAATCTTTAGTGTTACTTAGAATATCTTGTCATAAGACCAGGGTTATCATTGTGGTGCTCATTCATTCATTTATTCACTTAGTACTTGCTATGTGTTATGTACTGTTGTATAAAATTTCTTCCTTTGTAAAGCTTCTGATTTGTATGTGAGACATACTCATGCACTCATGCACCCACACAGGCCCCTCACATAGGGAGTGAGGGGAAAAGGGAGAGAGAGCGAGATTGTATTTATCACTGCCTTCTATTTTACACAATGAGAAATAATAACAGCACATATTTATATAGTATTTACTGTGTACCAGGCATTGCTTTGTTTTTTTTCCCACTTATTATCTCATTTGATCCTCCCCAAAAGATCATGAGATAGTTTTATTATCCCTCATTTTAAAGACAAAGAGTTTGATATGCAAAATAATTAAATGATTTGCCCAGTAACTTGTGATTTATAAAGTGGTGGGGGAATGTAGGCTAAGATTCAATTCATATGGTATGGAGCCAGAGTCTGGTCCCTACTCATTAATCCTTGTGGGCTCTTAGCAAAAAGCAGGATTAAAACTGAGATTGGAAAAGGGAGACATACTGTTTTAGATAATGAGGTCAAGGAAGGCTTTTTTTATTGGGAAACATATTGATGAGACCCAAGCAAAGTGTGGTCTCTGCTGCCTTCTCATACTGAGTACTCATAAGGTCATTAACGTATTATCAAGTTCTGTTTATCTGTTATCTTTCAACTAGATTGTTCTATTGCCCTCAAGATTCTATCCTAGCAAAGGTGTAGCCCTCTGGTAGGCTTGGTTACTTGTGCTTTAACTTGTTTTCATGTTTTCTCACCATATTTACTTGAGTTCATTGCTCTCTCTGTGTCACAGAGGTGGCCATATTGACCCTTAAACTAGACTCACAACACCCACAACAGGCATGTTAGGAAATAGATGGGTTTAAACTAAGATCCCAAAATACTCATGGTTCTAAGTAAATGTACAAATTGTTTTCCTGATCAGGGCCACTGATAGATAAGGCGGGAGAGAGGCAAAGTTACACATTTGTTACATTTCTGCAAAAGGGCATCTGGGACGATGCCACTCCCACATATCTTATGCGGTGGCACCCATGTCACAGGACTCTGGCTACTTAGCTCAAGTAAGGTAAATAAAGCAGCAACAAACTTGTAGCTCAATCAGGCAAAGGCTTCCTCAAACAATAAATCATTGAGAAGCTAAGATTATGAGATTTTAAACTACTTTCGGTTAAAAGGGGAAGGGGATATTTGCATGGGAGCTAGAAACTTGTTTTTTCTTACCTGAGGCAGGTAATTTATTTAAGAGTGTTTAGGACAATACAAATAGACTGTAATGATTTTCAGAAGTTCTATTCAATACATATTTGTTTAGCACCTGCTGGATTAAGCAACTTTGTCAGTGAGGGGGCTTCCAGTATAGTCAGACTAGATAGATTTGACCACACAATGAGGAAAAAGATATAACTTACCTCCACATTATAGAACTTCATTCAGCCTGGGGGAATCTACAAAAGCTCTCAAGTTTGCTTATTATTCCAAAAAGCAAACATAAGGTCCAGATTTCTTAGTATACATGGATATTTTAATGTTGATCTTGAAAATTTTCTGGATTATTTTTAGGTCTGTTGACCTTATTAGAGGACCCTTCTTTTCCACCTTCCTCAATAACAATTCCTCACCACTACTCCATTGCACTGAAACCCAAGTACTACATTCTGATTATTTAGATTTCTAGTGAGAAACAAGATTTATAGAAATTGAGCTCTTTCCCAGTCTGTGTTCAGGGACCATACTTATCAATTACCTTTGTTTTACTCGGAGTTCCTCTTTAAGTCTCTCTATAATTTCAAAGTTTTGAGGTGGTTAAAGTGGCCAAGTTGTTGACTCCCAGTGTAGTCCTTGCTTTAAATGAGAGCACCGTAGTTGTTTTTCCCAGTAACTGGGAATTGACATCTTTGTGATGTTGATTCTGTTGAGAGGCACATGGCATATCTTTCCAATTCATCTCATCTTACTGTTTTTGATTTCTCAAGTTTCCTTCCAAGCATCAGTGATTATGTGTGGGAAGACAGCAAGGATATCTATATGACTTATTACTTAGGTATACTTGAGGAGCATGGAGTTGGCAGGATACAATAAGGCTGTTTCCTTCCCTTGAGCCTCTAGGTAACTCCTATACATTTGTCATATTCTTTTACCTCTTGATATCATTTTTATTCTGTATTGCAAACCATTTCCCTGAGTCTTAACTAAATCTTACCCCAAGGTGAATAAAATCAATATTATATATTACTCTATTCCCAATCATTGGCTATTTTCTTTTTTAAAGAGAGGGGCAAGAGAGAGAAAGAGAGGAAGAATTAATTTTATTTAGTTTTTTTTAATGTGGCCTTCACTGCTCTGAAACTTCCTTGTGCATGTGGTGCTGGGGCTCAAACTCACATACCCGTGAATGCCAGGCAAGTGCCCCTACTGCTGACCAACAGCTGGGCCACCACTACAGCCCAATAACTGGCTATTTTATGTAGATGTGGATTTCTTTGTATGAGTTCCATTATAAGAAACAGCTGGTACTAGGACTGGCATAGTTGAGAGCTGAACTCGTGCAGTTTGACATTGACAGGCTCTTAACTCAGTTTTTTCCCTAAGTATCATGATTAAAGAATAAAAATGATTCTAGTTTCTGCCAGTTTTCTCTCCTTGTTTTATCTTCCTCTCCCTAAATTCTGCCAAGCTGGCACAGTGCCTGCTTGATTTATTAATTCAACTCTTTCAATTTCTACTGGCTGGCATTGATGAATTTCTACTTCTCTAACAGCTAAGTCCCCATCTAACATTTCCTTCCTACAAAATTGCTGGGTGTCTGTGATCAGCTCTACTGTTTACACTCTATTGTTATCCACAAATGTAATAGAGTCAAGAATCTAAACAAATGTCATGTTTTTAATAGAGCCAAACACCATTATATTAATCATTTAAGGCTTTTCCCCTTTAAAATTTTAAATAATTAAATTTACAACACATTAAAAAATTTTAACTCTGTTGGTAGATGCATATATTGTTATAGAAAAAGCCTGGGCAAGGAATTAGATTTGGATTTGATTTTCACCTCTGACAGTTATCACCTGTTGCTTAGGAAATTTGGATATATTTCTTAAATTCTTTGTGTCTTGATATCATCTCATGTAAAGGAGAATAGTGACAGACTTTATATGTTGGAACTGAACAGGAAATATATATATACAAACACACATACACACATACAGATATATATACACACACATACATACATACAAATACCTTAGTGATTAACATTGCAAGTAATATATTCAGGGAGCTGAGTACATGGGATTTTAGTGTTACACAAAGGATTGATTTCTAAAAATCCTACTCAATTGTTAAATGATCTTGAAAAAATCATTTATTTTCTTCATGTCTCAATGTCCTTATACATTGAATGGTGATGAGATTTCCTGTCACATGTAGCTGTCCTATGGATTAAATAATATGGTAAATATGAAGTGCTTTGCACAAAATCTTGGAAATTAGTAATTGTTCGATAAGTGTTAGTTGTGTTAATATAAGCTATTCTAAAGTTTTTTTTTAAGGCACCAGGGATTGAACCCAGGGGTGCTTAATCACTGAGCTACTTCCACAGCTGTATATATATATATAATTTTGAGACAATCTTGCTAAGTTGCTCAGGGCCTTGCCAAGTTGCTGAGTCTGGTTTTGAACTTGCAATTCTGCCTCAGAGTTGCTGGAATTACAGGCATGTGCCACCTCACCCAGCTGCTATTCTCTGGCTTTAATAGTTGCTCAATAATGAAATTATATATAACTTTAACACAATGAAGATTCTCTCTCTGTAAAGAAAATATTTTGAAACAAAACCAAGAGAACTAGGAAAAATGGTCTCAGTTAGACAGCCTAACTAGTAACCATATGCCCTTTTATGAAGAACTTTACACAAACCTTAGAAAAATTAACACTGAGAGTCACTGAAGTTTGTTTACTTTCACTCTTGCAGTAAGATGAAACCATACACTCGTATGTAAATAATATTAAAAGAATGTTGCAGAATAAATTTGGTTGTATAGCAATGCAGGTATTGGAATTCATCCAAGGTGCTGTTGGTCTGGGGATTCTGTCCTCTTCTGGGTTTGACCCCATCATTCCCTTTTTTCTCATTCTGCCCAGGTAACCCTCAGCTATCTTCTTTCCATGTGTAAAAGTTAGGGCCATCTCCTTTCCTTTCCCTTTTTGGCTTTTTATTATTTATTATATAATCTCCTTGTCCCATTTCCTTTGGGGATTTCCTTTTGAGTCTTAAGTGACTAGCTGGGAAGTGTAAAACAGATATCAAGCAAGCAAGTAGCCAACCAACAAATAACAACCAAACTAAACCAACCAACCAACAAAAAAACAAATAAATGTAAAATGTATTTTTCCTTTTCTACTTTCCTTGTAAAGAATGGGAATATTTCTGGATTCCTCAAATTTATGAGATAAAAGAGTGTGAAAGTGAATCAGAAAGTCTAACATTTCAAGATCTTCTTACCTTGGTACAACAGATTCTCCCTGTGAACAGTATTGTTCTGATGTTGGGCATTTGTGTGATTTTTGCTCAATTGTAGTCCTTTTCTAGAAATCATAGATCTTGAACTCAGAGTAGATAGCCTTTCTTTACACAAATACCTTTTAAGATGTAAACTTGCTATTAGTGGTCTTGTCATGTAGACACAAGAACCAGAGGAAATGCATCTGAGGACCAAGAAAGAAGAGTAAGTAAAGCTTGCAAAGATGTACATGATGACAGAGTAAGGAACTTGATGACATTTCCTCCAGAGCTAGTGCCAGTGACTTCTGAGTTATAACTTCATTCTTGTTACTAGGGTCTGTGTGCTGGGTTTCTGACACGTGTGATCCAGATTCCTATTACAAATGCCTATGTCATAGTTTCTGTGGAAGCTTGGAATCAATAAGATCTTTCCATTTCTTAGTATAATGTCTGGCATTTAATAAGTTTACATGATGTTGCTGTTTTTGTTTAAAAATTCACTTTTTTGATATATCATTTATAATTTTCAATATTTCCTAATTATTACTGATGCTTGTCCAACCTAAAATGTTTCATTTATTTACCATCCATTCTGTTCATGTTAAGGTTAAGGAATTATGCCTGTTCTTTATCACCATCACATGCCCTTAAGTACTTAGTGCAGTGATTAACACACAGTGGTCATTAAAGGATAATTTGGTCAATGCATGCATTTGTAATATAATATAGAAATAATTTATTAATGTCAGTGTTTAAAGAATAAATAACCCAAAACATTACTCTCAACTGCATATATGTATATATGTATATATATCTACATCTATATCTATAAATATATATGAACACATATATGTATATAAACTTAGAGGTAACGAGAAAATGGGCATGTCCTTGAAAACATTTAATAAAACTTCATTGAGTAGAGGATTCTTTGGTCTTACATTCATTCTGAACTAAGGCACTCTGGCAGTTTTGGTATTTTAAAAATAAAAATCTACATATAAGCTTGTCATTTTCTAAACTTAACCTAATAGAGAAGAAACAGTTCAACTTGGGTTCAGTGTATTTGGGACAAATGTGTAGAATATCACCATTTCATGAAATTTAGCACGTATCTTTTATTATATGTTCTGATTTTATATTTCCTTGTTTGCACATTTTAGAATTTATTTCCAAAATGATCTCTTTGTTGTGTGACTTATGGAAAGGAAGGTTTTTCCAGGGAAGCATGTTAATATTAACCTCTACTCTTTGAGGAAAATGTTGACTTAACAAGGTGCTTTCCTGATGACTTAGATGGCTTGACATGCCATTGTGACTCCATTTAGTGCTCTGAGGGTTATAAACTATCAATTAGTAAGTTTTATATTTTTTTCTACTGCTCCAAAGTAGACACAGAATATTTCTGAAGAGACTTTGACTTTGGCCCTTTTTACTTTTTTTTTTCTTTTTTTTTTTAAAGACTTTCCTCTCAGCTATTTCTCTTTCTAGTAAAGCTTTGTTTCTGTCTCTTTTGGGAAAAAGAATGTCAGGGTGTTAATGAAAGTCATCCAGAATAAATTGCACAAATACAAAGAAAACACTATATTCAATCTTATCTGAAACAGATGGAGGGAATCCAGAATTTAAGTTATAGAACTGAAGAAAAAATTGGCTTTAAGGCAGTAAAATCTTGTTTCATGATGTTTTGGTTTGCTGTAGATGTTTCAAGAAGTTGCTGAAAGCTATGAATTCTCTCTTGAGAAATTTATATACCAATGTACACAAAATTCTTTGAATTTCAGCAGTTCTGAAATGTGCCAAAACTATTCTATGAATTCTGTTAAGAACTCTTGCCCTAAACAAGTTTCCAACAATGATGATTGTTTAATACTTAACTAAGTTGCCCTCCATGAATATCTGTTCAAATGGGAAAAATGACCTTTGTTCTTTTACATCTGATCTGAATTAATATCTGTTTGTTGAAATATGGAGATACTAAGACCATATTCTACTCTGTAAGTCTTTGAAAGAGATGTTTTTCTATGATTTGCCTGTGCATAATATGGCAAACACTGAAACTCAGGGAAATGTGTTCTGTGTCTGGAATAATAGCCATTGTGTTACTGAGCTTTCCATCACTAAAACAAATAGCTGAGATAAATCACTTACATAGGGAAAAGGTTTGTTTTTGCTCAGTTTAAAAGATTTAAGTTCATGATAAATTGGCCCTGTGTGAGATAGCACAACATAGTAGGACAGCAGGACTTTACCTCTTGGCTAGGGAGCAAAAGGAGAAGAAGAAATAAGGGTTCAACAATTCTTTTCAAGGACACATTCCCAAAGGCCTGAAGATTTCCCCTAGCTCTCTCCTCTTAGTTTCTACTACATCCCCAACACAATAAGGTGGGGACCAAATCTTTAGCACATGGGCCTAGGGAGGACATTCCAGTCCCAAACTATAGATCCAATGTAATCAGACATACTTCATAATATAGGGAGAAGAATCAATTTACAAAGAGTTGGCTGTATAGGTTGGGCTGGAAGATTTTTGTGTTCATGACTCAAAAATAAACATAATGAAATGTTCTAAGCATTATCTTCTAATATCATAAATAAAATTAAGATAATTTATTGTTTTATATAAAATAGCAAATTAAGAACACAAAAAGACCTGGGGAGAATTGTTATTAATTTTTCCCAAGTGTCTTAGTGGGAAATGATCAGTTCTCTGTTGGCAATGAGTTTGGATGTGTTTTACCAGAATGTTTTACCCTCAGGGACGTCTCAGCCCCTCTAATAAGTATTTCTAGAAATATGAATGGATACAACAGAAGATACAGAATATTTGAGGTTTTCCTTTATTAGAACAAGTTTAGAGTAAAACCACATGATGTATTCATAACTTACATAACGTACACAGGCCATGGATACTAGTAATAAATATCTCCCTCTTGTGCTATATACTAAAATTTGAGATACATCGAATTACTCTACTCTGAGGTCATTCAATTCTACTTCCATTTCTATCATAAAATTATGAAGTATCATCTTCCTCCTCACCATTGTCTTCCATGTGGTGTTGCTGTTTAAATACCTCCATACTGACCATCAGGGTTTAGCCCTATTTTGTTCCACTTTGAGAAGCACAAATATTTCCCCTTAAGATCCTTGCCTAAGAATACTGTATGCAATAATCTGCTTTAAATTCTCAGACCAGAGAAAACTGTTATTTTTGGAGAATTCTTGAAGGATATTGTCAATGTCTGAATTTTTTTTTAAAATTTTATTGAGGAGTTGTGTTGCTGTACATTCATAAATGCATATATAGTAAAAATGATATTTCCCTGATCATAATCCAAAATCACCCCCACATCACCCATACCTTGTCTTTTGACTCTTCTATATTTGTCCCTATAACAGATATAATTGTTGTTGTTCTTGTCTTCTTCTCCTTTTCAATTTCTTGGAATAGCTTAATAAAGAGAGATGTTAGGCTCATCCTCATAGGTGTGGTAAAACTCAGGAGGGACTCCATCAGGTCCTGGGCTTTTCTTCTTTGGAAGGCTTTCAATTGCTATTGGTTTCAGTGCCTGTTATTAGGCTGTTTAAACTTTCAAATCATCCTGTGTCAATCTGGGGATGTTGTATATGTCTAGAAATTTGTCTATGTATTCCAGATTATCTAATTTAGAGTAATACAGTTTTTCAAAGCAAGTTCTGATTATTAATTGGATTTCTGTGGGATTGGTGATTATCACTTCCTTTTCATTGGTGATTTTTTTGATTTGCTTCATTTCCCTCCTTTTAGTGAGATTGGCTAGGGGTGGAACAATTTTATTTAGTTTTTCAAAGAACCAACTCTTTGTCTCATTTATTCTTTTTATTGTTTTAAGTTTTATTTATTGATTTCAGCTCTGATCTTGATTATTTTCTGTCTTCTGCTGGCATTGGGATTAGATATTTTTTCCTTTTGTAGGGATTTGAGGTGGAGCTTAAGTTTAGTCAAGATTTCTCCTGTTTATTAATGTAAGTATTCAGTGCTATAAGTTTTCCATTTAAGAATGCTTTCATGCTGTCTGAAAAGTTTTGATATGTTGTGTCTTCATTCTCATTTGCTTCCAAGAATTTATTGATTTCTATTCTCATGTATTCTTGTATCCATTCTTCATTTGATAGGGTATTATTCAATCTCCAGGTATATGTATATTTTGTTTTAATTTTTGCTGTTAATTGCTAGGGTCATGGTTTCATGGAATAATATGTACTTTTTTATATAGCTAAGATTTCCTTTGTGAATTAGAATATCTATTTTGGAGAAGGATCCATGTGCTGCTGAGAAAAGAAGAAGGTATACTCAGCCCATTTGTGTTGGAGTGATCTTTAGATGTCTGTTAAGTCAGTTTGATTTATGGAATTGTTTAAGCTGGAGATATCTTTATCGCTTTTTTTTTTGCTTTGAATATCTGTCTATTGGTAATAGAGGAGTATTAAAATTTCCCAGTATTATTGTGTTGAGGTCCACAAGTGGTTTGACGTCATGGAGTAATTTTTCCACATAGTTGGAGCATTGGTGTTTGCAGTGTAGAGATTTACTATGGTTATATTTTCCTGATGTATTGTTTCCTATACTATGATGTAGTGTTCTTCTTTATCTCTTCTGATTAAATTTTGGTTGAAATCTACTTTTTTGGATATTTGTATTACAACACTGGCTTGCTTACTTTCACAACAAGCCTGGTAGGTATTTTTCCATCCCTTTACCCTCAATCTGTGGATGTCTTTGGCTGTAAATTGGGTCTCCTGTAAGAAGCATATTGTTGGATTATGTTTTTTGATCCAATCTGGTATCATGTGATTCTTATTGGTTTGCCTTTGAATGTGATTTGGCGTTTCTCTCTTGCAGCTTTTGATATTCTGTGCTTGATTTCCCTGTTATACATTTTGAATATGATGTGTCTCAGTGAGCTTCTCTCTTGATTAGGCCTATTGGATGTCCTGTATGCTTCCTGGATGAGCATATCTGACTCCATTTTCTTTAATTACTTTGTTGAGAATGTTCTTTTTGTCATTTGTTTGCATTTTGATTTCTTCTTGTGTCCCAATTACTCTTATATTGTTTTTTCTTACTTTGTCCCAGACATTTTGAGAATGCTGCTCATGGTCTGAGTTTTTCTATTTTGTCATCCATGAGCTCAAGCTTACGTAGCCTGTCCTTATTGCCTGAAGTTCTTTCTTCAAGGGCTGATGTTCTGTTTTCTCTAGAAGCTAGTCTGTTATTGTTCCTCTGATGTGATTAATTGAAGATTTTAGGTCTATTACTTCCTTTTACAGTATGTCTATTTCTTTGATAATAGTTTTTAATCTCTTGAGTTTTCTCACTTAGTTCCTTCATTAAGTCTTATTTCTGTTCATTGTTTCTTTTAGTAATCATATCATTTAATTTTTTTCTAGATTTTCATCCTGCTATCTGTCTGTGGGCACCTTTGTTGGGGAGTTGTGGGTTTGAAGTGAGCTTCTTCTAGTTTGATTCCTCATTTTTGAAGATTTTCTTCCTGATCTTTGAATTGAAGTTCCCTGTGCTGAGGCAAGGCAGGTCTTCAGATGCTTCTCCTTGTCTGTCAAAGGGTTGGGGTCTGTCACTACCCCTCTTGTGACCACCTTTTTCCCAAAAGCTACTTTTGTCTGGAGCTTCCTTTTGCTATACCTTTTGTATCTAGGTTCCAGGGCATAGATCTGTATCTTGTTGGGGGTGCAGGCCACCCCACTGAGTTGTTGAAGCATAGTGGTGGGGGTTAATTGCTGTGTCCTGGGGTCTTGGAGGCACAGGGTGGGCTTGAACATGCTTTCCTGTGCACCATAATGGGATCTGAGATCCTTTGTGGTAGGGATAGGCCCTGTATATCTGGACCTGGTGGGTATGCACTGTGGCTCCTGGTGGGGGTCCTTGGGGTGTCCTTGGTACAAGCTGGCTCAACTGGAGTCCCTGGGCCCACATGATGTGTGGGCAGGTTGGCTTTGGGTGGGGTTTCTTCTTGGGTGTGTCCTGGGAGCCTCTTTACCTGGGGACTGGAGTTCTAGGCCTGTGGGGCGTGTTGTTAGAGTGGTTCCTCTTTGGGCTGAATTGTGCACCTGCTGGCCTACAACCAGAGTCCGAGGCTCATGGGGCAGCCCTGGATGGATGGTCATCCTTGGGGCTGACCTGGATGCCTGAAGGCTAAGACTGGGGGCCTGGCCTGTGGGGAGACATCTGGTGGTTTTCTTTGAGAATGACCTGGGCACCTGCAACCTGGGACCAGAGTCCTGGGTCTGTGGCAGGTGTGGGGATGTCACCAATATATGATTCTTGATCAGTGTTTTCAGAAGTTTTTGATTAAAGATCCAAGTAAAATACACTTATTAATTATTGCACTGTACATACCTTATATGTTAAAAATTAAAAGTTCACAAAAGTTTACTTATGGTTTATTTCTGTAATACACTTTAGTAGTTTTTACTATGTTCTTTCCATTCTATTTTAATCTATTACAAAAATTCTGTCCCTCCCACAGTTGACTTTACAACCCTTCTAGGATGAAAGCAGTTTAAACATTCCTGCTCAAAGTTAATAGTTTGCAAAATCTAATATGCCAAAGATGAAACCAAGGAGCTCTTTCATAATGCAGATTGCAAAGCCCACCTTCAGAGATTCTGATTCGCTAGGATTGTGTGCAGGCCAAGAATCTATGGTATCCAGAAGTTTCCAAGACTATTCTGATGTATAATTTGAGAAGTAGGTTTCCATTAATCATATTTTATCATTCATTAAGTTAGATCACTTAAAACTTACACATGTGTACTTGGTTTTCTTGCTTTCTTCACAGTTGCTTTACTGAGACGAGCTTTGATGTCTTGTCCTAAGTTTTCATTGAGGATGCAAGAAGAAATTTAATATTGCATTTTTTATAGGTATGTTATTAGGGAAGTACCTTCATAGCATAGTAGTGGTGCCTATGTAAAATTTAAGTGAGCATATTTCCAGGACTACATGCCAGGGAAGTCTTCTTTTAAAGAATTGCTATTTTTCTTATCATTAAAGAGTCATTTAACTGTCTTATACCACAACAGCTAAGTTTTTTCCATTCTTTTTTAAATGTTGTGTTCTTGTGACTGAGAACAATGTTGGGCTTCTAATAAATACTAACAAACTAAGTACTTGTTGAGTTGAATTGAATCGAAAGCTGGCTGTCAACAACATTGGAGGCAAATTTATACTTCAGCTTTTAAGCCATGTCAATTTTCTGGTCTACGTATGTACCCATCTTTGTGGTTTTGATGTACTCTGATGATTTGTGTGCTTCTGGCTTTTTATCTGGTAAACTTATGCATGCAGCAAGGCCTACGTAACTAAGTATCATCAGTAGCCCCTATGGTGTGTGTAATGTGTAATAGTTGAAATTATTTACACTTCTGTAATTTTATTGTCTTTTTATGAGCAGCTGATTTAAAAATCAAGTTAGGTTTCATATTCATGAACTAAATCATAGGTTATGGCTCCTGTTCTTTGCATTATATCAGTGGATGGCAATAAAGACTATGGGTCAAATCCTGTTTTTGTATGGACCATGAGCCATAAAAAATCTTTTTAAATATCTAAAAATATCCAAAGACTAATATTTTGTGACATGTTAAAAAATATATAAAATTGAAATTTCACTGCCTGTAAGTAATGTTTTACTGGAACACCCCCACATCCATTTGCTTATATATTATCTATGATTGCTTCTGTGCCACAGTGGCAGAATTGAGAACTTGCTATGACAGAGTAGTTGCTATAGCCAGAAACCATAGGGACCACAAAACCTAAAATATATACCATCTGGCCATCAACAGAAAATGTCTTGCTTCAGCCAGTCTATTTTCTGTTGAGGAGATATGGACTTGACAATATGCAGCAGGTACGGTGGCTAATTGTAAATTAGAATTATTTACCCTGATTTTTATAAGCTTAATAAATAAACCTCTGCTTAAGTGTAGTTAACACTGTTTTTTAAAAAAATTAAGCTCAAAATGTTTCTTTATTTGTTCTTGGTTCATTGTGCAGGTCAATTGTTTAGGTAATTTTAAATTTCTACCATTAATAAACATCTTTCAGATTAGTAGACACTTTTTAAATTTTAACAGGTCTATGGGTTAGTATTTTCTTTAGAAATGGTCTGGTTTTCTCACCTAGACTAAACAAGTAAGTGTTCTAATGCTATATTCTGTGTTAAAATTGCTCCCAGTCAATCCTTCACTGGGAAGAGGAAGGAGGCTGGGTAAGTTTGAATAGTACTATCAGTCTGGAAATATAGGGTTCTCGTTTTCTGTCCCTTGTAGTGTAGTTTCAACCTCTTCATGGAAGGAAGAAAATTGGACAAATGACTCCTTGGTTTAGGCAGAGGGAATAAGGTTTCAAAGAAAGGGGTTATTAGGGAGCATTTGAATATATCATACTTAATCTTCATAAACTCCTGTAGAATACGGTAGCTCATGCATTTACTTGTGGAAATAAACTATGTAAAGAGGTGAGTGTCCACTGGAGGACTTAATCCAGCACTGCTGTTCCTGAGTTCTTAATTCCTGAATCACATCTCAGGCTCCTCCTCTTCCATAGTGCATGTCTGTCACAGAATTAGTTCCCTCTGCCTTCAGGAAGGCTTGAGAACATTGGCAATATTACTACTAAAAAAGATAAACTTGTGGTTATACAGAATTTGTTTCTCTACAAAGATTATGGAAACTTGGTAACTCAGGTTTGCTGCTGAGATGGAACTGGAGACTCCAGTGTGTGTTTGTGGACATACTATTTAAGCTTCAAACTTCTTGTTTGAATTATTCTCCACTCTACTCCTCATTTTGCATTAAAGGACTTGCTACACAATTATCTTGAGTATTCTCCATAATCACTTAATGATCAGGGAAGATCTGTCATTATATTGACCAGGATACTTAAAGATTTTAAGTCACAACTCAAAGGTGTGCATCAGAACAGAGCAGGAAAGTTAACAATTCTGTTTTTCCTTTGAAATTTCCAATGCTATGCTTTGGAACTGCCACTTGTTACTTTCCTCTAAAAGGAAGGATTGAGGACCAAAACTTTTAACACTATTTTGAGTAATTTTTCCTTTGAAAGAAGTTCCAGCTTTAACATTTGAGGGAGCCATTAAGGAGTGGCTATCGCAGGTACCTCATCTGCCCCCATCATGGGAGTTCCCATGAATGCCTTCATTTTCCAGTTTGGGGAGCCTTATTCCCATGCCTTACTCTTTTTTGTCCTTTCATGTTAACACATTAGATTTATGAAATTGTTGAAAATATGCCTCTTGTGGAGAATGTGCTTAGAGGGAGAAACTCTACTCCTTAGCTCCTCTGCTAGGGAGCTTTTCAGTAAGCATCTAACTATTTTGCCATTCTTGCATAAGTGGTTGTTGGTTAGCTCAACTCCCTTGCTCATTAGCCATGGATAATTATCAATACGGAAATAATGTGAATGGAAGAAGAAAGGAAAGTTGGAAAGTAGTGTTTATCCAATATCTACTAAGTTACATGTGTTATGCATATTTTTGATCACTTTTTATCTTGGAATAAGTTACAATGTGATTAACCCCTTGGAAAGAACCATATTGATTATCTTCTTTTTCTCCTTCTCTTCTTCCTCTTCGTCTCACTTTATATATGAGAGAAATTCTTCTCAGAGGTTAAACAATGCTTTTCAGTGACCAGCGCATGTGTTTAAAGTCAATGTTTATTTCCCCTAGACCACATGCACACACACACGTCCATGAGCAAGCAAGGAGAGATAGCACCACTTTCTCTGAGAGCATTAGCAGTTATCATATGACTGAGTTGTGGTGATAGATGTGGAATACCATCTCACACTGGCAAATGTGTTTTTTTGTAGAGAAATTATGTAAGCATTTCTTTTTTTTTTTTTTTTTTTTGAGAGGGAGAGAGAGAGAAAATTTTCCTTTTTCATCTGACCTTTGTTTCTCTGACACTTAGCTGTGCATGTGGTGCTGGGGTTTGAACCTGGGTCCTTGTGCATACCAGGCAAGTGCTCCAACCACTGAGTCACTGCTCCAGCTCCTCTTTTTCTTGTACTGCACTGCACTAATTCCAGGAAAGTTTAAGTTTTTTAAAAAAAATTTTTAGTAATAGTATTGTCTTGCTAAAGTTCTATTTGTGCATTGCATTACCTTTTGCTGTTATACACCAGCCATTCCAGAACTTTCCACTCTAACCAG
Organism: Aplodontia rufa; assembly: GCA_004027875.1. Lineage (NCBI taxonomy): Eukaryota > Metazoa > Chordata > Mammalia > Rodentia > Aplodontiidae > Aplodontia > Aplodontia rufa. Next base: position 29,922 of record PVKS010019197.1, read on the forward strand.
GCCCTGGTCGTTATTGTCAATGGATTGGTATGAGTGTTTGAATGTTTAAGGGAGAATTTTCTTACTTCTTCCCAGAACACAGGCCAAAACATCAGTCCATCTTTTCAAATAAAAAGCCTTGAAAATTCCTCTCCAACTCTACCTAATATATTCTCTTAACAAACATAAAGTAGGGCCAAGGGCTTGTGCTCTTTCAGAACGAAGAAAACATGAGAACAAGAAAGGATACAGAAAAGAAATGGCTTGTTCACTAGCACAATAGAAAGAATACAGATCATAGCAGGAAGGACCAAATCTGTATTTGAGAATGATCTTTGAAGCCTAGATGTGAAAGCTGATTGTTTCTGAACTCAGCATGAGGTTGCTTTCCTTCTATCTTTCCGGATAAGGGTTTAGATAAATATTAATTCTGTGAATGACTTCTTTCTTCTTTTACATTGCTAATACACCACTTGAGTAAATCTGCCTACTGCATTTAAAAGTTGATGACCAATGAAAGTGACCTTGCACCTGAATGATCACCAATCAGTAATCACTTCATTATTGTAGAATAAGTCATGTAACATTTCATATTACATATAAGCTATGGTTTTGATATTGAATGCCCCCCAAAGGTCTGTATAATATAGGATTGATGCCCAGGGTGGCACTATTGGGAGAAGATACAACCTTTGGAAGGTAGGGCCTAGTAGGATGTTATTAGGATATTAGGACACAATACCCTTGAAGAATATTGTGGGGAACCCTCCCCCCAGCCTCTTCTTCCTCTCTTTTGCTTTCTATCATGTGAGAATTTTGCTCTGCCAGGTGATTCTGTCATGAGGTACTGCCTCATCAGAGGCCCAAAGCAATGCCTCTCACCCATCTTGGTCTGAATAATTCTAAGATTGTGAGCCAAAACAGTGTTTTTCTTTTCATGAATTAATTTTCTCAGGTGTCTTGTCATAGTAATGTGAAGCTTATTAATACAATATGGCTTACACTAATAGAGCTCAGAGTAATTAACATCCCCTTGTCCTTTAAAGAATGGCACTTGAATTCTCATAAACCCATGGAATAATTTAAATAGTGTGACACTGAAACACCTTTCAGTTTTCATTCTGGAACAGATAGGAAATAATATGCCTTGTGACCATCCTGTTTTTAGGATCACATAAGTCATTGGGCTTGTGCACCTTCAGCACATGCTCTCTGGGACAGGCCCATTAATGCAGAATTTGTAATCATTGCTGCTGAAACAACTTCTCTATCTCTGTCTGTTATCACAGACCTACAAAATATTGTTTTCATGGTTTATACTTTATTTGATTAAAAGGTAGGGAATGCACTCAACTTGCCTCAAGAGTTCCTTTGAAATACTTTTTCCTTTTCTCCCCCTAGAAAGTATATATTGTGACTTTTTGTGGAATTTAAAATTAGCATTGTGGAAAATGTGACCAGTGAGTGCTACATTAATGTCAAGCAGAAATTAGATGTTTGTGGTTGTCTGCTTTTATGTCTGTGTCCCACCTCCCAAAGTTTTGGATAAAATTTCTGCTTATGACAGAGATGATGATACTCCAATGATCTGTATGATGAATTTTAACTGTGAGTTATGAGCAAATTACATCATCTTTCTCCTTAGAGAATGTCTTGTCAAAACTGTGGGCTCAGTCTTCTTGGGACTTTCTGAAAGACCATGTAAAATGTTACTCAGAATTGTTTCTTGGAGGGATCCAAGAAGGGGCAAATTAACCACTGACTTCTAGTCCCCATTAATGAAGACTGGTCCCATAGCTGATAATCCTCTCACCTCCAGAATGCTCATGCATGTATGCCAAAACATTAGGGAACTATCAGATGAAAGGTGGTACAGGTGAACTAAGGACTTACCAGGCTAAACCTGTGAAACTCATTACCGCATCAATGTCTGGAGTTAAAAAGTAGGTGGAGAAAACATAAAGTATGCATAAGAAATATCCAGTCTCATGAAAAGCATCATGGTGCCTACTACCAGTATCATTACTGTTATCATTAAAATCACCATCAACATCTTAATACATAGGAACACTTTATTGACAAATGTGCACAAATATTTTAGTTGTCTCTTGCAGAAACATTGTACTATAACACATTCCCAATTTCTGGAACATAGAACACTATTTTACTATCTAAAATTATAAATATATAATTTTATATATATATACAATTTTTATATATAATCTGTTGAATTATTAATGTCACCCCAGCTATGTTGTTTATACATTCATGTTGGCAAACATTTATTGAGCCCTCACCTAGTGCTAAACTACGTAATGTGCAAGGTTTACAAAGAGGAAGACTCTTATCTTTACTTCTGAAGAGTTCATGTAATGCTCATCAGATTTATTGATTGTGAGTGATAGAAATAGGTTCTAATTTAAGAAAAAATGTAAATTATGGAAAGAACATGGGAGGAGGCAAACTTGTGAAGTGATGGAGAAAGTGGTAGCAATCAAGAGCTATCCTGTCCATTGAAAGAGAAGCATGAATGTCCCACAGAAAGAGCTGTGTGCTCAGAAAATGCCAGTGTAATGGATCTTCATTTCTTCCCTTCTTTTCTGATTGAATCAAGATTGACAGGCCCAGCAAAGATCGTACAACCTGACCATGCTTGGGTCATGGGCCTGTCCCAGGTCTGATCTGGGTGGGAAGGAGGCTGGTTTCCTTTAGTTTCCTTCCTGGAAGATGTCCTGCTACCAGACCACACAGTTAATAAGCAGCAGTGGTAGGCTGAGTCTGATTTGTACTTACACCTGAAAACCAATTGTTAAATGTTTAGTTTTATAAGCCAGATATTAAATACAGCTATCATTTACAAATTTTTTTTAAAAGAAAGGGTCGGTGAGAGAAAGAGAGAATCAATTTTATTTTTTGTGTGGCTTTCATTGCTCTGACACTTTGTTGTGTACATGGTGCTGGAGTTTGAACCTATGCCCTTGTGCATGCATGCCAGGCAAACGCTATAACCACCAAGCTGCCATTCCAGCCTAATTTACAATTAAATTATATTAATTCACCTACAAATAATTTTAAAAACAAAGGTAATAAATGCTAAAAAAATCCTTTCCTGATTATTTTCCCATTATATTCTTTAGGTTACTTGCCTTTGTTATAGCTGCACACTGGAAATATGACACACTGGTATAGTTCTGCGCAGCTCTTCCCACCTTCGTGCTCATATTTGGTGATGACATGTTGGAAATTTGAAATTGGCCAATGTGGGTGTGTTTCCACTGTGGAAATTCCTAAGTGGTACAAAGTAGGACTTGGATTATTGCTTAGTCAATTGTCTAGACTTAAGAAAGTGACAGAGAAATGTAAATCATGCAGATTAAACTTAAAAGTGTGTCATGTCTATATCTGTTATATTTGAATGGCACAATAAATGAGGAAATGTTCTTCTAGTATTCAAAAACTATCAGATTCAGCAAAGAACTCTTTTATGTGAGCAATGAACAAAAACCATGCTCTTCCATCAAGTGCAGCTGTAGTTTGGCTACAAGTTTTGACAAAATCAACAAAAACATTCTATGAGAATTAATTGATTATATGGCATAAAAAGATACATTTTATTTATAATTTGTCAGCAACATTTTTTTTAAGAGAGAGGGACAGTGAGAGAGAGAAAGAGAGAAACAATTTTAGTTTTTCACATGGCCTTCGTTGCTCCAACAGTTGTGTATGTGGTGCTGGGGTTTGAATTCCCATACTGATGCATGCCGGACAAGTACCATAACCGCTGAGCTACCACTCCAGCCCCTTCTTTTTAAATTTTTGACTTGTCCTTTGGTAACAGTTTGTCAATGATTAATTCTTCACTTTATGCGGTGCCTGCCCCTTATAGTATGACTTAACTCTCCTACTTTTCTTATGAGATATTGGCCATGATGATAGTCATGTCACATTTTTTTCAATAGAACATAAACAGTTTTAAAAGACAGACAAGACCACTCATGACCACAGAATTGACTAAGCACTCCATCTTCTGGTTAGCATGAATCATTGTTGCCACTTGAACAAGAATTCTAGGCTTCCTGTTGTCTTCTGACCTCTTCCCAACTCTTCAAAACAAGGTATACTCTAAGCTATTATAATTATATCAATGCATATTCTGTTGTCATGTATATCAGAAAGGAACAAGGGGCAGGAGTAAGGGAAGAGGGAAAAACTGGGGACTGAATTAGAACAAGTTAAACTCCATGTTATTATAATTATGTCATTGTATATGCTTATATCATGTATGCCTAAAAAAGAAATAAGAGAAAAAAAGATTCTCAGTCACTGAAATTTTTCTGCACTTGAGAACTTTCAGCCTAGAGCCAATTACTGCTTCTGTACCTCCTTTACAGAATCAGCACAAGCTCAAATCCCACAGAAGCCTCTTTCAACTCCCCCTCACTACATGTTCCTATAATCCTCAGGGATGCAGCCTTTGCAACAAGTGGAACAACCTCAATCTTATTTATTTTCTTTTTCTTTCTTTCTTTCTTTTTTTAACAAATGTATTACTGGAAGTCTTTGGTCTGCATAACAGGGTTTATCTAATAAATATAATTGGCTGAAAAGATTGAAATCCAAGAATAATTTGTTAAGGATTGTGTGTTAAGAAAAAATGAGTAGATTAAGTTGCTAAGGGAAGTAGTTAGTTGTGCCAGGGTTTAAAGATGAAAGTGTTCTGCATTTCATTTTAACTAAAGCTGAGCTCTAGAGAACCGAATGCACATAAATGTGATATTGTTGTTGGTTTTTTCAGAAGGAAAAAATCTCAACCTTTAGAAAATTTGGATCTACAAAACAATGAACTTCTTTCTTCCTGAATATATTTTTGAGTAAGTTGCTGATCTTATGTTTCATTACTCTTGAATACTTAAATGTATCTCTCCTATACAAGTCATAACTTTAACCCTAACCCTCCAAATCAGAAATTAAGATTGATAGTTTCTCACCATCTCATTTTAGGGCCACATTTGGATAACATCCTTTCTAGCTAATGGATGCATTTCAAAATCACGTGCTGTATTTAGTTGTGTCTGTAGTCTCCTCCAATTGGGAATAGTTTTTCAGTCTATCTTTAGCAAATCTGATGCTATTGAAAATTATAGGTCAGTAATTTTATGGAATACAGCCCCATTAGGCTTTCTCTAGTTTATCTGTATGTTTAATTTCAGCTTATGCATCTTTGTCACTATTAAAAGTGATGTTGCATTATTTTATTTCTTCACTCAGGTGAGACACAATTCATTATGTCCTGTTGTGTTCTCTTTAATCACATGAATAGTGGCTTCTGCTAGTGTTGTCCACTTGAGTTGATTCTTTTCCCTTTTTCAGTTAATAGTTTTTGAAGGGGAAGGTATATTGAGACTGAAAAATTCCTTGGGATAATTTCAGTGTTTCTTTACTTACACTAATATGGACTATTAATTTACTATTTTATTTAGCAGGTTATAATCTATTACTTTGTATTTATTTTGACCTTCAAATTATCCCTAATTTGGCCAGTGGAAGCTCATTAAACCTGGATTTTTTTTTCTTTTTCTGGACAAATCCCCATCATTTGTGTACTCATTTTCAGATACTATATGATGGTCTAGACTCATATTGTACACTTTCTGTCCCACACTGGAATCAGCTATTTCTTCAAGGAAATCATAGTTCCCAGTGAAGAAAGGCGTTTAAAACCCAAGACCTGGGTGCTGGGTGTGCGCACTGCTTTGCCCTTATCCCATGTCCTCTCGCTGCACAGAGTTAGATAATCTATGTACCCATAAATGCACATATACACACCTATATTTATTTTTGTATCTATTGTACATTTTAAAAGGCTCCATTTTACACTGATAGTGAACCACCTGTACACCTTACCCTTTTAATACTTACTAGTCACTCTCCATGTGTGAAGCTCAGTCCCATCATTCTTCCTGCCCTTTCCTTACAGGGTTGTCCTCTTCACTCCATTCAGGTCTTAAGTCCCTATGCTGGACTGCTGCCATGTTCCCCTGTCCCATGTGGGTATCTTCCTGTTCACATGGGCACCTTCCTCATCTGCCTGGGCTCTGACACCCTGCACTGTTATCCTCACAGTGCCCTGGGCTCCAGTTCTGGGTGTCAGACCATCCTTCCCACAGAGATACCCTGTACCAAGTGTCCTATTTATGAGTGTTTTCTCCCCCTGACTTGACTTTAATATATTTCCTGAGGTAAGGCCTCCCTGGAGTTGCCCTGGCTGTACTGACTCATGTCCAGCTCCCTGTCCACCTGTATGCTCTCCTCATCCTGTCCCTTGGTGGACACTCTCCTCACCTCACCACAGTCTTGCTCCTGAATCCCACTCTGGGACATTATGGTTTTCTCATGCTGAGGTGGATACATGCCCAGCCATGCTGATTGGCTGGGGCTGCTGTGTTTATAAACCCAAGTGGAGGGAAGAGGAAGAGAGCTGTTGGTTTATTTTAGTTAGGTATTCTACCTTTTTAAAATCTTCAATTATCTATGCATTTCAATAAATAGAGTACTTTTGGTTTTTCTTTGGTTAAAATCTTATGGAATTATCATCTTAAAACACAGAAACTTACCTGTAATACTTTCTACTTTTACTTTTTTTTAAACACCAAAACCATCATTGGTTTTCCCTTGCTCAGATTAGATTTAACATAGGGCTTTTCCATTTGGTCCCAATCTGTTTTCCTTGCCTCCTTTCTGTGTACTCTGCCATACAACTTAGTGCTCCAGCTCTTCTGAACTCTCCCCTACACAAATATGCAATGACCTTTACCTACTTGCACATGCTTTTTGTTCTTCCTGGTATACCCTTGCCCCATTTTCTATCTAGAAAACTCTGACTCCTTTTCTAAGATTCATATCATATGTCACTTCTCAGTTAAATCTTCGCTGATCCTAAGAGTGTATTTAGAGCATGTGCTATGAAAATTCTGCCATGGACTGGCTGTGTGACCTTGAAAAAATTGCTTGACCTTTTCAAATCTCAGTTTCTTTCTCTGTTAGGTGGGAATAAGAATTGTATCATATCATACAATTGTAAAAAGGGTGAGTTGCAAATTGTCACAATGTTAATTTTCCCTATTACTATGATTGATTATATGTCTCTCACAAAAGATTGTGATTTTTTTAGATAGATTTACAGAAATTCACTCAAAATCTGTTGGGGTCTGACCTCCACTCCATCTTATCAGCTGCCTTCACATGATTTGTTAAGCTTGAAAAACAGGGTGTGGACACGGGCTCCAGATGTTTTGCATTGGTATCAACTGCCGGTTACTCCAGATCCCTCAAAAGGCACATGTGGAGGCTTCTAATTGCTATTGGTCAAATGTGTGCCTCCGAAATCCAGGTGTGGCGATGGACGAGCTAATGTGCTCCCCTAGGGGGAAGGAGAGAGGCCTCGAGGGGGCAGGGTGAAGGCCCTTAAGGAAGAGGTTCCAGCCAGTAGCCGAGAGCTCTCGCTCTCGCATTTCTCTGCTGGACGTGGTGTCCCTGCTCTTTTGCAGGATGAGCTCTTGTCAGCAGCCAAACCTGCTTTGATCCTGAACTTCCCAGCTTCCAGAACTGTGAGAAATTTCTGTCCATGTTTGCTTTGAAATAGAGTCTTGCAACGTTGCCTTGACTTGTCTGAACTCCTGAGCTCCATCGACTAATCACCCAATGTCAGGCATTTTGTCGTAGCAGCCCAAATGGACAAATGGACTAAGACATTTATATAAAAGAGAGATGTAAAGCATGGATATAAAAAAGAGAAGTAAAGCTTGGATAAAGAAAGACCATTCTGGGTCTCTGGCCTGTGGTTTTTCTTATCCCCAGCTCGTCCCTCAGGCTGGACCGGGACAAAAATCCACAACATGTGATTAACATTTTCTGAAGGAATTCATTTATTCTGTAAATATTTTTAAGTGCGTACCATGTGCCAAGCATGTGTTATGCAATATTATGACCAAAATAGGGATGCTTTCTGACCTTGTGGAATTTGGTTTGGTGGAGAACTGAGAATTTAGCAAATAATTACATAAGTGAATAAATAAATAAATAAATAAATGTAAACGGTGATAACTTTTTTAAAAAGATAATGATTGAAAGGTAAATGTGTACCATCGAAGATATTTGGTATTTGTCCCCATTCCTGGCACGAAGCTCCTAAAACCCTCGGAATTTCCTGAGTGTAAGGGTAACAGGAACATCTTTTGTTCTAGTGAAGCAACTTGGCAGGCCCTAGTAGTTTCAGGATGGGGGGGTTTGTGGTTAGAAACTTGAAACTATGAGTTCTAACTCTCAAACTTCAGGAAGTGGAGAGGGGCTAGGTACTGAATTAATCACCAATTACCAATGATTTCATCAATCTTGCCTGCTTAATGAAACCTCCCTAAAAATTCCCCTATGGATTTGCAGACCTTCCTGGTTGGCAAACATATCAAGGTCCTGGGAGGGTGGCATGCCCAGGTAGGGCATGGAAACTCTGTGCTCACCTTTCTCATACCATGTCCTACATTTCCCTTCCTTTTGACTGTTTTTGAATGGTATCATTTATAATTTACCAGTAGTAGTAGCTAAAGTGCTTTCTTTTTTTTAAATTTTATTTTATTTATTTTTTTAAAAATTTTTTTATTTTTGAGCAACCTTACAAGATTTTAACAAAACAATATAAAATGTGTATAAGATGTGTATATATTCTGGACATTGCAACTGTCCCCAGGAGTGCCCCCCTCAATTACCCTCCCTTATCCCTCCCTTCCCCTTCCCATTATAACTCTAAAAACAGTATTAGATTGTAAAGCATTACATCTTATCTGAATTTAACTCATGTTTCTAGACCAACTTTCTCATTGTCCAGGGTCTAGTCCCCACCTCCACAGATGAGTGGAGACAATCGACCCTTAGATCTCTGGGTTAAGCTGATTTTACTCATCATGATCTCTTCCAT